>SKCR01055140.1:0-45014 GCA_019454045.1 Zanthoxylum bungeanum | reverse complement strand
ATCGACATACGCAATACTACGTATACTACGCCTGATATAGATCCTTTATTCCTGTAAGGATATTTCTGGAAAATTGGGTAGGCATGGTGCTTTGCTAGAAGCCAACCTTGTCTTGTAAATCGGTAAGACATAGTACTTCGTACTTACGTGTTCGGATAGTCCGACGACTCGATTTACTGCCAATATATCCGGGGATCTCATGGGTCGCTTCCCAAAGATTCACCGATGACGTATGACTCGCACTTTTAATTAATCTGGGATTAATTAGATGAGAGAGAAAATTAATCTGGGATTAATTGCGGAGATATTTTATCTGGGATAAAATATCAATTAAAGAGAGATAACGTTTAATTGGAATTAATGGGTTAAATTAATATATTCGATATATTAATCGAAATTGGATATCGACGCGGAATTAAAATTAGATTTTAATTCAGGCGAACGAATTAATTTAGAATTAATTCGTTAGCGACGTGAATAGTAATTATGCTAGGCATGATTATTTAATTAAATTAGATTTAATTACGACGCAACAGAAAATTCGTTAATTTGGAATTAGCGAACCCGAGCCCGGGATTATTTACGAGCGCATTCGCATTTCGAATTCGAGTGCGGCACGCAAGTCAAATCAAGCGTCAAATCGCTAGTCGCTTCTAGCATCACATCATTCGTCAATCAAGTGATAGATGTCTTTCACTTTGAGTGATTGACGCCAGTCACTATTCATTGATTGATGGAGTGATGGAGTGATGTGTGTGGTTGGAGCCATTAAGGCTTGACTTTTTGAAAGCCAAATTCATGCTAAATGAATTTGAAATTAACAAATGTGTATTAGATACACTTTTGGCAACCAACACACATAATTTATCTTCTCTCTTTCTCTCTTCATCTCACGCCCATGGAGGGATTTTTTCTTCTAGTTTTGGCAGTGAACTGCCGCGAGTCAACAAGAAAATGAGAAGCAAGTGTGGTGATTTTTGTGGCAAAAATCACAAGAGCTAGCACTCCGAGAGACATGCGAAGGTGATAGGGAAGTCTACCCATGAGCTGGGAATCATTTGACGAAGCTTGGAGCTTGGAACATGATCCAAAACCGAAAATGGTGGAGATCAAAAACAGTCACTGCCGTGACCAACCAGTGAGCATAATTCATTTTTATTCGTCTCCGCGTACCTCAACCGATCGATGTGAGTATTCCGCGACTTCTTTGATTTGTATTCGCACTTATTTCATGATTGTTTAATGATCTTGGGACCTTATCAAACACCAACATCGACACCACAGCTATACTGCGAGAACCGCAAGTTATTTTTTGGCGTAATCAGGTGCCAAAGCTGTTGGAAAATATATGGAGAGTGAAAATGGGGCATGTCACGACGCGTGGAATTGGCGAGTTGCGATGCGTGGTGAATTCCTGGTCTTGTGCTTTCTTCGTTTAAACTCTTCCCTCTTGCTTCCGATGTGTCTGTAAGGTCCCAAAACATGTGTAGTTGATCAAATCTTTATGTTCCATTGCTTCCGAATAATAAAGCACAAAATAAACTATAATTAAAACTAAATACATGATAATCAAGCCGAATTAGCGACATTCAAAGTACACTTTCATGCACTTATCACTCCCACTGCATCTTTTCTGACTCCATATGACATAGACCATCTAATGTCATAATTAGACTCAAAACTAATTTGATCCTAATGGCTGCTGACTTTATTCTCCATGAATAAGAAACTCATTCTTAATATCTCAAAGATAAAAAAGAACTTGTTTCAAGACACATCCTATGGTCTATAACATATCAAAATAGTTCATAACAATTACGATTAAATTGATATTTTTAATCGCACATAATATAGTATTCATTATGCCATCATCCTATGATGCATAAATGACTAGACATTCTAATCAATTTCTCTTTCGAAAAAGGAATCATCATTTATGAAAGATGAATACTATATACAAGAGACACACTAACTGTCAAACATTATACTAACTGTCATATAGATAGTTTTACTATGTCCTTTATTAGATCATATCTAATGCACGACTTATGAGAGTATCTCACAAGTCTCTTATTTTATATCATATATAAAACTTTATATCAAATATAACAGAGACTACTCCCACTGCTTTCATGGAGAAAAGAAGACTTAGGTAAATCTTTTACCTCACAAACATCTCATTATTACATTAATAATGATAATGTCGTTAAGATATATAACAGTAGAAAGAAATCTGTACGCTCCCACTAACCCTACTATCATATAAGTATTCTCGATGCTTTGATAAAATGAGACAATCTGACTGTTATCAAAATTAGAAAACACAGATTTCCGGAAAGCTTATCTGAGTCTATAATAGGCTATATAAGCTGGTCTATCAAACTGTGATCTTAGAAAAATACAAACTCCAGAGCTATTCTATAATAAACTCTTCAAGCAAAGAAATCACAATGGATCACTTCTTCGAAGAAACCATCCAGGAACGCCACTTTGTATTCCTAACTAAAATACATAGTTTAATATCAACATTAACCAACAGATATTCAATTGTTCAATTAGTGTGACTAGAGACAAGTTTCCTCATAATCTACACTGAGTATAACATTTCTCATTATCATAATATAAAGGTCAAACCTTTAATAAGCTTACTTTGCTTTTGCTGCGCAAACAATTTACACATTTTATGAACGATTCATAACGAATGCTCAATCAAGTGCCAAACTTGATCATAGTAAGCTATTAACAATCTTAGATCTATGGATTAATGCTAACCTCCAACATTGATATCAAATATCGCTCCCACTACAAGGCATAGGATAATTTTCTTCGATAAGAAAATAGCAGAACCATTAAGTATCAAATACTTTGCAAATGATTCTGACATCCTATTGGACTAATATGGAAGAGGTCTAAGGGAATTTTCATCTTATTAATTATGTAGTTCCATTTATAGTTTATCACTTTCACATTTGACTTCACTAAGTCAAGTCTTTTCTACAATGGTCAACATCCAATGTTACACACCAAGTAATAAAATAATTTAATTACTCGGGATCGTAGAAAAGATGTTCTATCAAATAGAATATAATATTCTATTAAATAGAATAAATGATAAATTTTTGCTTGTACCTCCGAGGCGCAAGTACTTTTCAATTATATAACCATTATACAAAAGAAAGATTCAAATCTCAAATTTTTCAAGATTCAAATTTTCTACCTATACATATCATAGACGTAATTGTAGAAACAAATGGAAACTTAATTAAAAGGATGAATTAGTGTTACTGGAGCATATCCCCAAGGGTATTGAAATTAATTCAGAAAAATTCAATATCAAACGAATCAAATCATATAAGATTTGATTTCTCCTACTGACCAATTCCATCACGATGGAATCGTAGAAAAATAATATTAAGAATCATATTCATTGAATAACCTTAGAACTAATTGCCATAAATTCATATGTTTGATCATATCAAACAGCTTTAAATAATTCAAAGACTCATAATGAATTTTAAAGATATAGTTTTCAAAACTTCAAATCGAATATCTTTAAACTAGTCAAAATATTTTATCCGTGTTTCATCATAAACATAGTGAAAGTTCTCGAACCATTCAAGACGTTCAATATGTGTTCTTTTAGAAACACGTAACTAAGTCATGACAACTCATTAACTAAGTTACGAAGTAAAGAAAACTATCTAAGGCAATTTATAACTCATTAAACTACATACATCCAGTGTATTAATTTAATAAATTTGTGGTCCAATGACGATCATTGGTTAAATGAGATTTAATCACATTCCCGAATACAATATTCATTAAATGGATAAGGATATGTGGTGTGATCTTGTATCAGACCATCATTTATCATACGGAATAAGCATTTAATGATTAATTGATAAAATCTCATAAAGCACTGTTCTAAGTTATTTACTTAACCGAATATTTTTCTTAATGTTTATCTCTATATCAATGACACTACTAGTGGTAATAAAATATATAACAATTGTTTATAAAGAACAAGTAACTATCCAATAGTCACAAGTTCTGATATCAAATATAAAAACAATCATTAAATAATATTTTAAATAACTAGACGGGAGATCTGATATCCAATACCTATAGTTGTCGTATTGTGAGAATCAATATTCTCTACACACAACTATACACATCTCTTTTATTTAGCTTTATAATTGCCTTCAACTATTCACAACATTTGTAAATAATTGATTAGCAAACTGTGTTAGACACATTACCTCTAAAGGTCACTAAAGCCAATAAACATCATTATCAGATAAACAAATGCCTAATGGGGTTTTCTTAATGCTAGTCAAGAATCTTGAGACATGAACTAATTCATGTCAATTCTTACTGAAAAAGAAACTATTCTCTCTAGACTATTATATCCTAAAACATATATCTGTTTAGATTATCTAATGTGACTTAGTAACTAAGTCACTAACCATCTTGATTTTTCAAGAAAATCGGAACAACATTTCCCGATGGTTTTGACTAATCTAACAATATCCAAGCCTACTCTAAATCCAGAACCTATTCTAGAAATCTACAACCATAAGGAAAGTCAGAAAACATATATAAATAATAATCATGCAGTGGATTAGAAGTTTAATTATATATACACAATAGAATAAAGGAAACAACATAAGCAACAATTTTCATAATATTACATACTGCCTTAGTTATGGATTTTTAACCCACCAGTGCCTCCCACTACTTTACATAATACCGTAATCCCCAACGGAAAGTAGGAATCCAATAATTAAATTGAATTCCATAGTGAGAAGTGGACCCCATGAATATATTTCGACTCACTGCTTTGGCACGTTCTCGCCTACTCATATTCACAGGTAGACAACTTATTGTCCATCACATTCACTGTGACTCCTAATTTTGGTCATGATCGTTTCTCGTTATGACAACTTTTGCACGTTCACAAGGAATCGTATCAAGGCTTCACTTGCAGTGAAAAAGTCAAGTTACCGATGTAGTCCTGACAGCTTTGGCACGTTCAGGATTTCCACTTTCACTTGAATTTGTCACTTATCATATAAGTTATACCAGCGCAAATGAACTACCATCAGCCATAACTGCACAGCTTTGGCAAGATACAGCTATAGCATCAGGAAATCATTTGCATCCGTACTGATAAGGCAGACTAAGAAACAAGTATTCCTAATATTAGTTACTTTAATGCTTTATTTAAGCGGGGATGTTCCTAAAGAGGGTTTTACTCTACATCAAATGTAAATTTTAATCTAGATCAAAACCTGGCAAAACATAACTTAACTTAACCATTAAATTTTCGTTATGGTTTCCATTAGCGTAGAATCGAAAAATTAAGAAACATCTAAATTACATGCATGTGCAAATATTAAAATTGGATTATATATCATATATCAAGCATGACAAATGTAATGGATGAAGGATCAGACCTGCTTTGATACCATTTTTGTTGGGGTTTTATCGCGGACGCAACGGAAGCGCGATCCGGGCGAAATCGTAACTTTAAAAAGTCTTAAAGTTACCGAATAAATTATTCAATATCCAATATGAATAATTCATTTATATTTCACCTAAACATATTTATTCGATATCAAATAACGACATAAATAGGTTAGAAACATCGCGAAACTTTTACGAAAAATATTTTTCCGCAAAGTGGCATAAAACGTATTTTTGTCCGAATCGACCAACCAATACACACGGGGGCTGCCCAGGTCAGCTCCAATAGTACTTGGGCATTTCATGGACTGCCCAAATAGTGACCAATTCACCGTTTGGACAGCAAACACCGAGTAACATCGTTTTCATCGTTTTCAAATATTTCAACTCCGAAATAATTTCTGGCAATTGTTCTAATGCCCAAAACACATCCAATACATTAATACAACATACTTTTCATCATCAAAATCATAGAAACTCCATATCTGATTTGGTAATTAAAAATATCAATTTTCATGCTTTAAATTCAATTTTATCAATATTAATCATATTAATACTTACACCAACCAAAGTCACCACAAATGAAGAACTCAAGAACAATTCTAGGTGTGACAAGAGTGTTCATAACACTCCAGAATGGAAACAAGTCATCAAATGATAAAATTGAATTAATATTACACTAATATTATCCAATCTAACTTCACACATGCATTAAGCCTCCATATCCATCCACAAAATCAAAAAGCCCCAAAATATATTAAAGGAATAAATTCTAGAACTTGTCTAGATGCTCAAAAACCAGAAACAAACTTTCTAAGTTTAAGAATTATGAAGATTACCTCAAAATCTCCTAATTTCCTTAAACTTTTTCTTGAATTTCTTCACCTTCTTCCTTGTTTCTTCAAACAAATTTTTGGATGCTTTCATGGAGATGGGTTTCGGCCAAGGAGTTGTATTGAAAGAGAAAACAAAATTTTTCACTTTAAATACTAAGTCCGAACCGACTTGGGGGGAATAAGGGCATTTTGGTCATTTGGTCAATTAATCTAATTAAATAATAATAATAAGCTTTAAATTAACAAATCCAATTTGTAAACTTTAAGCTTAATAAAATCATGCCACATGTAGCCAATAATAATCAAACATATTGCATAACAATTATGTAATATTGAAATAATTTAATTACCTAGATATTTAACATTTAAACATTTAAATATTTAATTAATGCGATTATTATTATATATGTATTTTTATTTACATTAAATAACAAATACATATATTAATGGCATGTGTCAAAGTCTCATTTGATAATTAATTAATATGTATCAAATCAAATTTTGTATCAAATACAAATACATATTAATTATTAATTGACTAAAATGCCCCTAATGCATGTATTTTCGTTTAACCAATTAAACGATTCGAATTAACTCATTTAATCCGGTGAAGTATTATGAATAATCTATATTATTCATAACGCATTACCCAAGTGCTCAACGAGTACACTTCATATTGTGGGACTTTTTAAGTTTAGGTTTATCCGTTACAGAATCCAATTTCGTGTCTATAATTCACCCACTCATGAATTATGATGACCACGGATAATCTCGTTACACTATACAAGTCGAGGTCATTGCATACGTATAATCCCTCTGTCATTGGCTATCAATATTATACCGGGGATATAGATAAGAACGTCAAATCTCTAAGGTATAATATAATCGGCTTGTAAATTTATGATCTCATAATAACACTCGGAACTCGCTTCCGAAGTATACCACGACCATGGATTTACTAGATCGAAAACACATACATGATGTTTATGCCTTGTACACAGGACTGACGAATTCTATCTTATACGTATAGGATATCATGAGCATCAGTCCATACACAACGAACAGGCGGAGGTCTGATCTAAATAGATCGGTGACGTGACTGCCATCAAAGTGTTGATGATATCTCATATATCCACAGTGGTATCTCAAGTCGAATGACCACCATGCTACTCGACACGAGAAGATTCCTATTGACGTTGGTGTACCATCTATTAGGAAATCTTCGGTGAGTCATTCAGTGTTTATCAAATAAACACCTACATGTCTATACGAGTCTCTCAAGACTCGTGGTTCATTAGGATAAATCATCGAACCAAGTCTTGATATACGACATGTACTTGTCTCAGCTGATCTTACTAACTGACCCGTGTTAGTAAATCTTGACCAGGAACTTTATTTGATAATATATTTCTAGTAGTGACACTTCCCAATGTCAATTACAAACTACTTTGTAACTGCACACTACAAAATATATTGTCGGATCTTTGTCTAATATATAGCTATCACTAAACCATATTTAGTTTCAATCTAATCGTAATTAGATTGAATATGTATATAAAAGCAAGAAGTACTACCATAAATAAGTAATATTATGGAAAAAAGAATTGTTCGTATTCATGAATCGAACCCTAACACATACACCTTGATAAAATGAAAAATTATGTCTTGAAAAATAGCATTCATTGCCCTTTGGTAAGTGGTTCCAATATTTTTATGCCCGAAAGACATAACCACTAACTTAAATGAACAATTGAGTAAAGGCATGTAAAAGCAGTTTTGGAAATATCTTCATTTGTAATAAAAATTTGATTATAACCAGAAAAATCATCTATGAATAATAATGAAGCATGTATTGCAGTGGCATCGATTAAAGTATCGGCCATAGGCATTACATAAACATCTTTAGGAGTAGCGTCATTCAAATCTATAGAATCAATACTTATTCTCAATTTTACATTCTTTTTTACCACATGAACTACATTTCGCAACCACTGGGTGTACCTAGTTGGCCAGATAAAGTCAGCTTTCAGTAGCTTTTTAATATTTTCTTTTACTTTAAGTTCCACCTCATTTGATATTTTTATTTGTGACTGACAGTGTACGAGAAAATCTGGCTTGATTGGGAGATAGTGTTTAACAAGAGTCCTATTAAGGCTTGGCATTTTCTCATAACTACAAGCTTTATATTTCTGCAAAACATCAGCAATTTTATTTTTATATCAACTTGTAAGAGTTCAATGACATAAACAACTCTCAGACTTTCTGGCGTCCTGAGATTGATTTTTTCCAAATGATCTAACACTTCACATTTCCATCTTTCATCTTTGGAGGCGTGGGATCCAACTCATGTAATTGGATTTCCACCGATTCTTCCTCTAGTTTCTTCTCAAAAATTACTTATGCTCTGTGAGCTTCCTGAACTTCCCCCATTATTATCTTATCCGGAACCTGCTGTACATATGTTTTTGATACTGAGACTGCAGCATTGCATATTCCTCTTTGGTAAACATAGTCATCAACCTCAGTGATGACAGACTCCAACTTTGACCAAAAAGGCACAATAGCATAACACTTTAGGAGAGTTTTGAGCCGATTCCTGCTAGCTTCCTCTTTACTGACTGTCATGCCCCTTGGTTCTCCAAACTTATTCTTCCCAATAAATTGAATAGGACCCAAATTCTCTTCATAATATAAGGCATATGTTGAGCCAGTAAATGTTTAAAAGGGTTTTTCCACTGCTCATTCTACTTCCTCCTCGTCTCTTTTCCACAGTAAGAGGAATTGGTGCAAGATGATGGTACACACTAGTTGGGATGAATCCAATCTCTTCTTATGAGAGCTTGATAATTGGTAGAGGAATTCACTATGAAAAATATTGACAAAAAAGTCTTACTTCCAATAATAAGTTCCAGTGGCAACATTGCAAGTTTTTGTTACCTCTCATGTAAAGGCTGCCATAGAAACCTTTATTGAGATTAGGTCATCCTCTGACTTTCTTATTTTTAACAACTTCTTGGAAGACATTAAATTCAGTGTTGATCCATTGTCAATGAGTACCCGGGATAATGGTCTTCCATTTACATGGGCTTTAATGTACAGAGGCTTGATATGTCTTGTCATCACCTACTGAGATTTTTCAAATATCACCCACTTGGGGCCTCCAAATTCCATAACATGGATAGTCACTCCACAATATGGCTCCTTATTCTTTTCCTCCTCAAAAGAAGGTGTTTTCCCTGAAGTTCATATTATCTTATTCTTTCCAATAACTTTCCCTTCACTTTCTTTCTAGAAGTTTAACGGCAAAAAGAATGGGAACCCTCGCACCATGAAATTATTTCCTGCAAGCTCTTCCTCTAACAAATCATTTAAACTTCCAACTAATTCCTGATCATTCATAGACTTCCTGTAAAATTTTTATTTTTTTTACAGGATCTTGCGTTTACGTTTCCTTCCTCATTAAGGCAGCTTTTTGACATAACAGCCTTCCCTACTGTGTTAAGGAGAGTTTTTCAGAAAAACTTTTGTGATCCACCTTTGTACCATTGATTGCTTGGCCTAATCCTTAGAGGAACCACGAATCTTGACTTACTTTTTTAGAAAGGAAATGAAATGAAGGAGGCGGCTATGCTCTTGGAGGAAATCATATTTTGGTTGTGCATTTCTTCCTAAGGCTCCATCCTACTTTGTCTTCCTACATCAAAAACTTCTTAGGAACCCAAAACTTACAGATTAATCTTCTTAGAAGAATTTCTATATTCTTTCCTTTTTGTCTCCTCTTCAAATTTAGAACATGCCGTAAATCAAAAATGGCATTATTTACATTGGCCACTTGAGGAAAATGGTTCATTAACCAGCATGGTTTCATTTTTAAGGGAATTTCAGAATTTCTTTAATTATTCTGTCCTGCATAATAGGATTAAAAACCCAATAAGAGTTAGTTGAATAATTGTCAGATTTTTGTGATTATGAGGTAAGGTTAGGAATATCTCTTTTAAGAGAAATCAGATTTTCAACCTTGGCAATATCAAAAGAGTACTGCGAAGAGTTGGAATTTATTATTTTATTCAATACCTCTGGTGATTTCTTAATAAGGAGAGGAAAGACACATGATCTCTAACTATTAAGATGTAATACCACGTGTCAGAAAAAAAAAATGCTTTTGAAAGTTTTTTTAAAGAGAGACAGTAGGGAGACGCGTTAAAGTAAAGCAAAAGGAAAAACCAAAATTTCTTTCACTCTCTCCTATTTTTTTTTTCTTTTCTCTCTTCCACAGTTCTCTCTCAACTTAAACTTGAAATCGCCGCCGCCGCTCCTCCGCCGGTCACCTTCAGCCACGCGCCGGTCCATCGGAAAGCTGCCGACGTTAGCTTTCCAGATCCGCCGAGATCGACGCCATCGGACGCCGGACGCGCCGCCACGCTCCGTCTGAAGGGAGCGACTCGTCGCCATCGTTTCTGCATTTTCCGGCCATCTCCGGTCACTTCTGACGGCCACCTCCGGCGAGTGAACACTTTTCGGGCCGAGATCTTTCCAACGCCAGGGGTCACTTCCTGATCCGACATCGTTTGGGTTGTTTTCCGTTTTATAACTACCGGTAATTCGGGATTTGTACTGGAAGTTGAGATCCGACAGTTGGATCGACAATCCGAACGTATCAGATTGTTGCTCTCGATTATACGAGTGTTTTGGTATATATATCCACCGTTGGAAGTATCTGGTAGTGGGGCCCGATTTTCGTTGTGGGGCCCGCTTGTCTCGTTAAGAGTATCAGCAAGTTCCGAAGCCGTTCTTCGCTGTGATCCTTGAGATGTTGTTGACCAGTGGATCTTTCTTTGAGAGGTTTGGAGATCGTTGGAGCTCGGTATGTGATTATTATCATTTTGGGGGTGTAATGATAGAATTGGAAAGTTTTGGACATAATTGTAAATTTGCATAATTAAGAGGGTAAAATTGTAAATTCTGGCTTTTAGGGGTTAAATAGTAATATTTAAGAATTGTAGGACTATTTGGGTATATTAGAAAGTTTAGGGGTTAAATCGTAATCTTGGATAATTGATGGACCTGATCGTAATTTTATTTTTTTCAGATCATTAGCGAGGAGATAGATATATTAAGGGCTTTTGCATGGATAGAGGTAAGTACACTATGTGGTGATTCTCTTAACATATTGTTTGATGATTGATGGTTGTTGTGAGAGTCGGTATATATAAATATATGGTATATTATAATTATATATATATTTATATTAAATATATTTTGTTGAGATATAATATTGAGATATTGAAAGCATGATAAATATGAAATCATGATTGTTGAGATGAGATTGATGGATTGGATGTGAGATGTGATTGTATTGGATGATGTGTGTTGTTGTGTTATGTAGCCGAGTTTTGTATGATAGTGGTCGGAGATGAGATGTGATGATACATCATGTGGTATGAGATTATGGAAAACCTTGAGAGTTGTGATGAGATACTCTCCCATTGGTTTTTGATTTGATGGTAAACCTTGGGAGTTGTGATGAGGTACACTTCCACTGGTTTGATATGGTGGGAAGCCATGAGAGTTGTGATGAGGTACTCTCTCATTGGTTTCAATCCACTGTTATACTTAGCTCGGATTAGCAACCATGTTTGATGGATGTTTGTATTGTTGTAGGATGATTGTTGTGATGACATTATAATATATGCTATTTTCATATATTGTATTATAATATAAATATATATAAACATATATATTTATATATGTTCGTTGGAAAATTGATTAAGTAATCAGTAGCATGAGAACATAATGGTGAATACTAATTTGAGATATAAATTGTATATTCGTACTATGAATTGAAATATTGAGTACTATGTGATTTTGAGATGAGTTGATGGATGAAATGAGATGAGATGTGTTGTTGTGTGTATGTTCTGCCTGAGATAGCTGTTATATATCTGAACTGATATTTTCATATATTATATTTTATATATATATATATATATATTCCTATTTTGTTGGTGAGGTCATGTTGAGAGAATGAGTGTTTACTTGCTGAGCTTTTTAAGCTCACTCCCCTCTTCCCCCAAACATTCCAGGTAAATTCGCGAGCACAGTAGGAGCAGTACCAGATTTGGATCCACGTGCCACAGTTGTATTTTCGGGTTGGTCCAGACATTTGAGTCGTCACTTGTATATTATGAAGACGTGTTGTAAACCATGTTTTTGATGTATATTCCATGTATTTGAAATTTATGATGTATTATTGTATGAAATCAAATAGTGGGTTGACATATAGCTTGCTCAAGCTGAAGTTGATCGCGGACCTCTTTCTAGGGTTGGGCCCGCCCTAGGGAGGGGGTCGTGACAGATTTGGTATCAGATCTCAGGGTTTTAGGTTCTGTAGACATATTGCATTAGATGAGGGTATTAAAAGGGTAGATTTGTATCCGTAGTAAAATGTCTGGACGTGGCCGTGGTACTGGTACTCAACATGGGAGAGGGATAGCGTGACGATGCGTGAAAATTGTCGAGGAATAGTATAGAAAGACCTCACACTTAGTCGATAGATCTTGAATTTGATATAGCTTATCTGGTATTCCGCTGATTGTTGATGATATTGATGGTTCTAGACTTATACATCCAGTAGTTCTGACAAGTTGCCCACATCGTTGTTCCTGTAGTTGTATCTGACGTGATTTCTATGGTTGTACCTAACATGAACCTCCTGTCGCAGTTATAACATCGTTGTGAGTTAGTAGGTCGAAGACATTAGAACTTTGGTATTTGAGAGATGAGAAAGAAGACTTTGTTGATACTTGTTGAGTTTTTCTAAGGTCCCAAGATCAAACAAGACATGAAAACAATGCGTGAATACACCAATGAAGATAGCGGAATACTTACATTGGTTGGTTGAGTCGAATCGAAGACGAATGAAGCCATTTTCATCACTACCTTTCACGCCCACTGGTGGCAGTCCACTGCCCTGCAAAACAGAAATTTGAGTGAAGAAACGGAGCTCCTAGCTTCGTCGGATGGATCCCGGCTCATGGTCGAACCTCCCTACCACCTTCGCAAGACTTGTAAGTGTGCTAGCACTTGAATTTTCACCATGAAAATCCACTCTAGCTTCCCTCAAAGTCACGGTTTTTGTGATGAAAAACAGTGAGCATTGTGGCCCCTTGGGCGTGAGAGAAGAGAGAATTTTGAGAGATTTTGTTAATTGAATTTTGTTACCAAAAATCAATTTATATTTATGCCATAATATTTATTAAATTAATAATAAACTTATGACACAAAACATGCAATGGCTTAGAGTGTCAAATACTCAAACTCCATGCAAAACCATTGAGTGTATATACACCTATCACCATGCAATGCATTAGAATTAAATAATGCATAAAATGACATGTGTCATGTGGGCCCCACACGTTTCCAAATGAAAGTGGGCCCACGTGCACTCACGCTTTCGGGTTCGATATTTCCGAAATACCGAGCTTACGTCGCGACGTTAATTAAATCGAATAATTGCGGCTAGCGAAATTATATTTACGTCGCTAACGAATTAATTCTAAATTAACTCGTTTGCCCGAATTAGAATCTAATTTTAATTCCGCGTCGAAATCTAATTTCGTTTAATATATCGAATATATTAATTCAATCGATTAATTCCAAATTAATCGTTCTCTCTCTTTTTACGATATTTTATCCTAGATAAAATATCTCCGTAATTAATCCTAGATTAATTTTCTCTCTCTCTCTCTATAATAATCCCAGATTATTCAAGAGTGCGAGTTGTGCGTCATCGGTGGATTATCGGGAATCGACCCATGAGATCTCCGGATAAGTTGGTAGTAAACACGGTCGTCGGAGTATCCGAATCACGTACGTACCAAGTACTACGTTCTACTACCGATTTACGAGACAAGGTCGACTCCTAGCAAAGCACCAAGTCATCCCAATTCTCCGGACATATCCTTTTAAGAATATTTAGATCTGTATCAAGCGTAGTATACGATTGTATTGTGCATATCGGCCCAGTATCGGATAGTCACGTGCTAGGGCTGGGGCTGGATAAGTGTCTGCCCCGTCCGAAACACATATCGGATGTCTGGTAACTAGTCTCTATAATCGGATATTCATGACCTGGTCATAATATCACGATTGGATGCGCATCACTTAAGAGCACTAATACCGTATCCTGCGTGACATCATCTCCACTATGACTGGAGTGACACTTCCGTCTCGACATCACATCCAATACACTACGATTCCTGATAAACCCAGAAGAGGTGAACACAGAACCAGTTAAGATCCCCCACCACCAAAACCAAAGTTTACCGATTGTCGTAAGTATTAGCGATGTAAGTCTCAGGTTAAGACTATACACACCTACCTTGATTTCGGCCTCCCATAGACACCTAGTCATAATACCAATGGGATTCCGAGGGTCTATCCAGGGCGAAGCTGTTTCTCGTACCATCGGTGAAACACGACCTCCTATCGCACTTGCACAAGTATCCAATACTTATATATATGAGAACTATGCCGTTGTGCCCTCACAACGCGCACAAGTGCAATACTAGCCTATTCCGCATTATCGATGTCCAGTCTCGATAATACTACGGCTAGGGATATTTAATGATTAATCCTTCGTGGACTGATACTGTCTCATATCATCTCAATCCAGGAACTAATCATAGGGACCTCTCTTCATTTATATATCTATGGTGATCTAATCACAAATGACGAGAGTGTAATTTCCTTGTTACATAGTTAATTTGCTACAGCAACACAATGTTCTGTGCAAACAGTGACGCTATGGGTCATATTATCCAACAATCTCCCACTGGCACGTAGCGACACTCAGTGTCCTACACTCGAACTATGTAAGGTTCGCTCAAATTGCTGAGAAAAAGGTTTTCGTCAGCGGATTTGTTTCGATTATCGTTTGACGCGATTTATACGATCATCACATCGCCACGATGTATGATCCGAACGAATCAGATGATATAGAAGTATATATCTGGATCGTTGATGAGACCTTTAATTCCTTAGCTTGTGCTGACGCCTAGCTCAGCTGCTAACAGAACTATATCTAATCTAATTAGATTTATTTTTGATCCAATGGCTTCTATTGCTGCCTCAGCTGCAGCAATAATCCGCATTTGTTGTTTATTCGGCAACAATTATCTTGCTTGGAAGATTTCCAGCTCACTGTCCCGTTATTCAAACTTCATAGTACCACAGTATTTAACTGTTTGGAAACTTGCAGCAGTGATTCCAGTCACTTCAAGTTCTCCTTCTCCATAGTTTAAGATAGCATCTTTAGTTCTCTGAGATACTAACAGATGTTCTTAACTTCAATCCAGTGACTGTCACTTGGATTGACCTGATTGTGACTCCATATGCTTGAAGCGTATGAGACACCAATACAAGTACATTTTAAATGTACAATTTCCCAGAGAGTGTTAACAACTCCAAATCTATCCTAGTAGATCTTTATTCCTCTAATAAAGGTTGTTATCTCCCAGAATTCTACGGAGAATTTCTATTGAAAGCCAAGCTTTCAACAATAGCTTTATGGGAATATACTTGTCAGTGCGCTCTCCCACTAACCTCCTTATATACACAAGAATTATTTCGTTTTGAGTCAAATCATAAACCATTATGATTATTTCAAAACGACAGTTCCAAGAACCTTATGCTTGCATTGATCCAATCATGGATCGAATAACCCGCAAACCTTGTTTGTCGGTTATACAAAATCGTCAGGATGTTGTGAACATCCTCCAAAAGGTTTCCTTTTCAGGAAAGCGATTTTGATTTGTAACTGACACATTTTATAAATGAAATATACAGTTATCTTCAAGCATCTTCAAAATGGATTTACCATGGCAACAGGTAAAAGGTTGAACCGTTATTAACATAATGTTGATAACGATACCTTTCCGTCAAAAGCTTAGCTTTGTACGTTGGTATGTTGCCATCCATGTATGTCTTCCTTGAAGACATTTATAGTACCAAGGCACAACGCCTTGTGGTACAACAACTAGTATCCAAACATAGTTGTTATACATGGAATCCATTTCGGACTCATGGCACTTTGCCATAACAGAGAGTCGATACCTTGTATCACTTCCTCAAAACGTAGTCGGATGGTACACACCATAAGATTGACATCTTTATGAGGTGAGATCAGAAACCCATACCCTAGGTTGTTTTCTGACTCTCTATCCGATCTACTAGTTTCTTGTGTATTTGAAGATTAATGGTATAGTTTCATCATAGATGAACTATTTGTGTTCCATTAAGGACTTCGTGCTTGAACAATATTACTTACTCACGTATACTCGATTTCATCGAGTATCACTATCCTCCCACTGACCACTGCATATCGGTATTCCTCTCAGGAAAACCGCATGGTGAGCACAATTACATTGTTCTCATGTGGGATTTACAAGTACTATATTTAAGGTTTCCCTTAGGATAACCTATATTGGCACTTATCCAATTTGGGTCTTTTAGTTTGGTATCATCCAAACGTTATGCCTAGCATACCCAAATTATCAGGAATGAGAAACCTCGTTTCTTCCCTGTTCATATCCTATATGATATCTGTCAAACAGATTTATATGGAACCTTATTCTAAATAAGTTTTGCACTGTTAATACATATCCGGTAGAAGGAAATAGTAGCTCAGAGCGACTCGTGATAAACCTTATCATGTCCTCATCTGAAAGAATACCATACTCTTTCATGTACGTATGAAACTTACTGCTTAAGTATTTTCCATTACGGTTTTACCGTGGCGGCATAATACTATAGCCGATCTGTTTTTCTACTTCGTGTCGAAACTATAAAAGTTTCTGATCTGTGTTCTTCAAAAGAAACACATAACCATAACGTGATGTCACATCCGTTAAGGTCACGAAATATTCATGTTAACATCTAGCCTAGCTAGATATGGGCCTACTTACTTCATCATGAATAGGGCTAACAGATCGGTGGCCCTTTTACTATTACCAAGTAAATAGTATTTTAGGTAGTTTACCTAATAAACTAGATTCGCAGACCTTATTTGAATAGTCAAATCAGTCCTAGTACCCACTCTACAAAAGTGTGGATATATGAGTCTTGTTTAATTGTGTCCCAGACAACAATGCCACAAATAAGTCTCTATTGATCAAATCAATTTGAGCTATTTATTTGTCATTTTATATGTTTGAGATTTTATTTATATTCAAAATATAAATTATCTAATGTATTTATCTCAGTATCATCTTTATATAATGAAACACTTTAGTGTTCTAGAATATAAAGGTTTTATCCACATCGGATTAAACACTGATATAGAGATAATGTCTCTAGTCAAACTAGTTATATTATAACATTTCCTAATTTAAGTACATACCCAAAGGGCAGTTCCTAAACTTAGGTATCTACGGTCGAAACAGCGACTTTCGTCCCGTTTCCGATTCGCAAAGAAATCTCGGCTTGAAGTCAGTATTCAGCTCATAGCGGATTCTGAACATCAATACATATATTTTATGTACCACACTAAGTATTTAAAATTCAATTTCAATACTAGTAGTGAACATAACTTTGACAAATATTTTTAAAGTTAGAGCCTCGCCCTTTCTTTAATTCCTTCGTGTCTTCCATATCCAAATGGTATCACTTTGGGATATGTCAATTATCTTTTTCAATATTTCACAAACCTTTGGCTAAGCCTTGGTTTTAGAATATCGAAATTGATATGCACCTTGTGCTACATGCCCAATTGCAAACTTTGACTTTTCTCCACTAGAATAGTCAATTAATTCTCCAAGAATTATTAATTGCAATTTTAATACTTTTAAATCTAAAGATAGATTTATTATAAGTATATTAATTAAGCACTAAAGTCATCATCACATAAATCTTCCAAAGACTTTATGCTCTACTATTTGCTTAATAATGGGCTTAGTCATAATAAGTTATTTTATCAAATAAATTAACCTATTATTAATTCCCAATTGAAAATTAAATCATTTAAAACATTTAAATCCAAGGATTATATATTTTAAATATTCAACCTTTCAATTCTTTCTTGATTCATAGTCCAACTATTAATCAATTTTAATAAATGTACTATTTATTATAATGATTACAATAATCTAATTATTTAATCAACTATAATCTTAATATTGATTACTATAATCCAATTAAAATCAACTATCATTTTAATTCAATTATATTGATTACTATAATCCAATTATAAAATCAACTATAATTTGAATAAGTTTGTATATAGTCCAACTATATATATTTAAAACAACATAAAATATTAGTCCAATTAATACTTTTAATTAATATGACGAGTAAAATATAGATGAGCGCTTTTGGCGAGTATTCGAACGAATGTTGCAAATTCAATACTTGCCTCCCACTATTTTTCGTCGAGCCTCCAACCCTCTGTGGAGTACTCGGGAAACCGTGTTTCCTAGTGGGCTAGGATCCTATTAAATAACACACAACCTTGACTTTGGCCAATAAAAGCTGTATGCTATTTAACTAGGTAGATCTCACAGATCAATTGGATCCAATCCAATTCCTAGATCCGGTTAGGTGGACATCCAAGTCCTAAACATATTACTTATGCCAATGTATCTAATACATTTTCCTAACCATATCCTCCGAATCATCTAGGCCTTGGCTTTGGCCAAAAACAAACCTAATGATTCCAGTTAAGCGGGACCCATTGACGAGGAAAGTTTCGTAATCAATGTCATTGGACAAAAAGTGATCTTGACTTTGGCCAATAAAAATCACGATTTGGACAAGACACCGATATGCAACAAAACTCTCATGATTCAAGTACATCCTTGATTGACAAAGGTCTTGACTTTGGTCAAAAACAAACCAATGCCAACTTCGGATCTTGAACAAGAATCATTCAATGGAAGGATATTTGCTTAATATAGATTGAGGGATTTTCGCGTGCAAATTGGATACCAATTTAATTATCTTTGTTAAGGTCTCATCATCATACACCCTTAAACATGCATTCTAAATACATAATAAAGCGAGTATGAAAATAAAATAATAATGATATGCGGATGGATACTTACACATTGATCCTAGATCAAATCTCTCCCTTTCTCACTCAAGCTAGCACTTGTACTACTTCCCCTGTTACACTACACTTCTAAAGAAACCTCATATATATAGAGGGGAATAGGTGAGAAGAGAATACAAAGAGAAGAAGGTGATAAGGCTGGACACGCAGGTCCAATTTAATAAATCGAATTTATTACAACAATTTCTAAAATTGCCCACCCATCTAATATCCATCCGATATACATTATTCATTCAACACAACCATGTATTCACACACATAAGCATGCTATCAATCAATCTAATCAAATTAATTAATCTGATAATTAAGTGATCATCCAATGTTCAAACAACGATTTGATTTTGTTCGAGTCAAACTCGTTTTTGCGAATAAGTACTTAAAGTACGAATTCATGAATTAAATTAAACTGCATCATTAAATCTAATTTAACATGCATTTAATACTAATTCACTATTCAATTCCAAATTAAATATTACACTTTATTTAATAAACCTTTTACGATTTAAATTCCAAATCTAATCGTAACTCGTCTCAAAGACCGATTAACGTCCAACGTCAATTCAATTAAAGTCCAATGGGCTTTTGATTGATTTCTTAAGGCGTGGACTTTTGGTCAACTCGGGTTCAAACCGATAACCAAAGTCCAATCCGGGATTTACCCCATAAGCCCATAAATCAATCTTGGCCCATTAGCCCAATTGACATTAAAGGTTCATTAGTCGCAATTGGGCTTTATGGTTAAGGTTTTGGGCCCAATTGGATCCAATCCACTTGGCCTAAACCAAACTTGATAATCAAGCCCAAAAGGCCCAATTACAACAATACAAGCCCCAAATCCAATTTAAGCCTTAAATAATTAAATTACACTAATCCAATTACGCAATTTAATACCTAAAGTGCATTACGATGATTAATAACCTAAATTGATATTTCCGAAGCACCAAATTAGTCCAATTAATCATGCTTAATTCATTATTATATGTCCACACACACAAATTGAAAAATCAAACCCATTTACATGCTTTCATGCTCTCGGCCAAGGAGGGATTTTGTGTCCGATTTGGTTCCGATCCAATCGAACCTACAATCGACATCAAATCACCATCCAATTTGATTTCCAATACATCCAATGTTCAAAATCAAAATTTACCAAGACAACATTAGGGCATATCCAATTCGGCCAAGGTAAGAATTTGGGGATTTTTGTTCAACTCAAAATTCAATCAAATTGACTTCAAATTAACATCATCCTTTATCATTATAACTCATCCAATGAATTAAAATGAAAAATTCCAAGAACTCCAAAAACCAACACACATTCGGCCAAGGTGAATAAATTGGGGAAAATTATTCCAAATCAATTTTCAACAAATTGGTCCAACCAAAATGCAATAAAACATGTTATAAGCATACTTAAACAATAAATTTATTCAAATCATGCTCAACAAACATTTACCCAAATTTTAAGCCCTACAATTTCATGCTTGCAACATTAGCTCTTGATGCCATTGTTGAGTTTTTCTAAGGTCCCAAGATCAAACAAGACATGAAAACAATGCGTGAATACACCAATGAAGATAGCGGAATACTTACATTGGTTGGTTGAGTCGAATCGAAGACGAATGAAGCCATTTTCTTCACTACCTTTCACGCCCCTGGTGGCAGTCCACTGCCCTGCAAAAAGAAATTTGAGTGAAGAAACGGAGCTCCTAGCTCGTCGATGGATCCCGGCTCATGGTCGAACCTCCCTACCACCTTCGCAAGACTTGTAAGTGTGCTAGCACTTGAATTTTCACCATGAAAATCCACTCTAGCTTCCCTCAAAGTCACGGTTTTTGTGATGAAAAACAGTGAGCATTGTGGTGGCCCCTTGGGCGTGAGAGAAGAGAGAATTTTGAGAGATTTTGTTAATTGAATTTTGTTACCAAAAATCAATTTATATTTATGCCATAATATTTATTAAATTAATAATAAACTTATGACACAAAACATGCAATGGCTTAGAGTGTCAAATACCCAAACTCCATGCAAAACCATTGAGTGTATAGTACACTATCACCATGCAATGCATTAGAATTAAAATGCATAAAATGACATGTGTCATGTGGGCCCCACACGTTTCCAAATGAAAGTGGGCCCACGTGCACTCTCACGCGTTCGGGTTCGATATTTCCGAAATACCGAGCTTACGTCGCGACGTTAATTAAATCGAATAATTAAGGCTAGCGAAATTATTATTTACGTCGCTAACGAATTAATTCTAAATTAACTCGTTTGCCCGAATTAAAATCTAATTTTAATTCCGCGTCGAAATCTAATTTCGTTTAATATATCGAATATATTAATTCAATCGATTAATTCCAAATTAATCGTTATCTCTCTCTTTACGATATTTTATCCTAGATAAAATATCTCCGTAATTAATCCTAGATTAATTTTCTCTCTCTTCTATAATAATCCCAGATTATTCAAGAGTGCGAGTTGTGCGTCATCGGTGGATTATCGGGAAGCGACCCATGAGATCTCCGGATAAGTTGGCAGTAAACACGGTCGTCGGAGTATCCGAATCACGTACGTACCAAGTACTACGTTCTACCGATTTACGAGACAAGGTCGACTCCTAGCAAAGCACCAAGTCATCCCAATTCTCCGGACATATCCTTTTAAGAATATTTAGATCTGTATCAAGCGTAGTATACGATTGTATTGTGCATATCGGCCCAGTATCGGATAGTCACGTGCTAGGGCTGGGGCTGGATAAGTGTCTGCCCCGTCCGAAACACATATCGGATGTCTGGTAACTAGTCTCTATAATCGGATATTCATGACCTGGTCATAATATCACGATTGGATGCGCATCACTTAAGAGCACTAATACCGTATCCTGCGTGACATCATCTCCACTATGACTGGAGTGATACTTCCGTCTCGACATCACATCCAATACACTACGATTCCTGATAAACCCAGAAGAGGTGAACACAGAACCAGTTAAGATCCCCCACCACCAAACCAAAGTTTACCGATTGTCGTAAGTATTAGCGATGTAAGTCTCAGGTTAAGACTATACACACCTACCTTGATTTCGGCCTCCCATAGACACCTAGTCATAATACCAATGGGATTCCGAATGGTCTATCCAGAGCGAAGCTGTTTCCCGTACCATCGGTGAAACACGACCTCCTATCGCACTTGCACAAGTATCCAATACTTATATATATGAGAACTATGCCGTTGTGCCCTCACAACGCGCACAAGTGCAATACTAGCCTATTCCGCATTATCGATGTCCAGTCTGATAATACTACGGCTAGGGATATTTAATGATTAATCCTTCGTGGACTGATACTGTCTCATATCATCTCAATCCAGGAACTATCATAGGGACCTCTCTTCATTTATATATCTATGGTGATCTAATCACAAATGACGAGAGTGCAATTTCCTTGTTACATAGTTAATTTGCTACAGTACACAATGTTCTGTGCAAACAGTGACGCTATGGGTCATATTATCCAACAATACTCATATTAATTAAACAATATTTATGATTACATTATGGAATATAACAACTTGGTTGTGTTGCAAGGACAGGATCATCTTCGAATTGATAATCTTCCCATTGACGTTTCGCGCGTAGAGACATAGGAATGAGGCCGTCGATGATTTGGATTTCGAGACTGTCAGGAAACTTGATTTTGTTATAGCCTTGAACGATACTTCTATATGATTCTTCGATAGTAGTGAAGAGTTGCCAGTCTTTATCATTGGTATTGCTTTCTAGACTTCGACGGATTGAGTCTGCGGAGAGAGCTCTAAGATCACATGAATGGTGGAAAGTAATATCTTCTGGGAAAATATCATCGTAATCATAGTAAGCTCTAAGCTTTGGTCTAGATGGCCAACTAGTGAGTCTCCAATTAGTGAGTTGACGAGATGGTATGATTCTTATAAGATGAATTGGGTGGTAAACGAGCGAATAATCATCCGACCATTCTGGAGTAATGGTTTCGATCCCGACTGTAATACTTTTGTGTCGTTTATACCATCGATGTAAAATATTGCTGACAAATGGAGGAAGTTCACTTAGGCTGGATTCTTAGATACCAGGATAGTTGGGATGGATTGGACTTGGTCCAAGAATAAATCCATTTAGGAAACCAAGTTCAAACAAGGTGCCGAGACTCCACTGGCAATGATTGAAGAAATCATGGCTATTGATGAAAACTGTGGAATGGAATCTGTGATATCCACAGTGAACAATCGCAGAATTATTTTTGTATTGGATTAAACCATCTGTTTTTCCATTCCAAATGGTTCTAAGAATGTAACACCATCTCAAGAAGTTTGTAGGAACTCTTGCCACGATATCCATTGCAATCTCCTTGGGCAATAGAGCGGATGGAGCTTCATTGAGACATTTGTAGATATCTCTCCAAAGATCTCGAACATATTTGGAGTCTATAACTGCACGATCTTTGACTGACCATTTACAAAGCTTTTGGTATATCACCTTAGCTCTGACGGATCTTGAACAGGGGTTAGGATTAGCAGATGAGGATGCCATTATAGAAGTTTTGAGTAATTCCTTAAGAACTCATGCATCTCTTTATAGGAAGAGATATCTATAATTCTCCATGATTAGATACTTTCACAGTATTCATGCATAATTGGTAAGGATAATAATTATCGCGATGATAAGAGGTAAAACAGGAATGTGAGGGACCTGCAAATCCTCTTTTTAGTAGAGGGAATCTTAAGATGATGGATTATGCGTAAACTTCCAAAAGTTCTTTACAGATGTTGTTTGAGTATGACCCATTGGTGGAGCCCTTTTCTTTTGGAGACAAGATAGCTGGTTTGTAAGTTGCGGTACAGGTTAGAATAATAATTGGGGGCATTATTCATATGATGGTGAGTGTGAGATGTATAATGATCGTTAGAGTTTGAAATATTTTTCCACTGCGAAACATTTGAATTTTTGAGATAGACATGTTGGATAGAGTTTCTAAGTGACTAGATTGTACTATTGATTATCATTCTTGAAAAGTCAATGAAGTTACTGATATACCGAGTAGGAAGAATGTGATTAATTTTTTAGAGTTAAATAGAGAATCCTTGAGGAGACATTGGTATGCTTGACTTTTGGATTGATCGATAGTGGGGATATTCTTGTTTATATGAAGGTTCGACCCACACCGTTAGAAAGAATTATTATAGCACAAGCGGTTTAATCTATAAAAAAATTGGAGAGTAGAGATTGGGAAGAATGAGATTACTACTTTCAGATTGAGTTCAGAGAATGTATAATTATTAATGATAAAGTCGTGATACCATATACTAGAAAACTCAAGTGGGAGATCTTGGATGAGACACACGATAATCATTATTATATGAAATTTGAAAGCACTAAGATGTATAAAAATCTAAAGAAGACTTATTGGAGGTTGGGAATGAAGAGGGAGATTTAAGTGTTTATATCTCGGTGTTTAGTTTGTCAGTAGGATATAGGAGAGCATCAACAACTAGTTGGATTACTACAGTCTTCAACTAGACCTGAGTGGCCATGGGAAAATATCGTGATGGATTTTGTGGTACGACTATCGAGGACACGGTTTGGTTATGATGTAATTTGTGTAGTAGTGGATCGATTGTCTAGGTTTGCTCATTTCCTACCGATTCGAGTTACGTGGGGACTAGAGAGACTAGCAGAACTGTATGTGGAGCAGATTGTGCGGATACATGGTGTACCCTTATCGATTGTATCTGATAGGGTTGTCGGATTTACTTCTCATTTTCGGGAGAGTTTCTGGAAGACTATCGGATCAAAGATTTCTACGAACACCTTATTCCACCCTCAAACTGACGGTCAGTCAGAGCTGATTATTCAGACGTTAGAAGATTTGTTGAGATTGTGTGTTTTGATATAAATGGGAGTTGGGGTGAACATTTGCATTTGATCGAGTTCGCCTATAACTATAGCTTTTTGACTAGAATTGGCATGACTCCATTTGAGGCTTTACGAGAGAGGCGATTTAAGACTTTTGTTTGTTGGGGCGAGGTTGGAGATGGACAGATTCTTGGCTCAAACTTGGTAGATATGACATTTGAGGATCAAGTTGATTCGAGCGAGACTGTTGGTTGAGAAGAATCGAGAAAATAGTTTTGTAAAGAGTATGAGGTATGATCTCGAGTACCAAATTGGTGATACAGTATTCTTGAAAATTTCTTATTGGGAGGGAGCATTGAGGTTTGGTCGGAAGAGAACGTCTTCTTCGAGCTGTAATGGTTCTTTTGAAATTTTGAAGAGAGAGGGAAAAATGACGTATCGTCTAGCATTACCATCGGAATTAGAAAGGGATTTATAAAGTGATTCGTATATTCGTTCTAATGAAGTTCGTACCAGACTATTGTCACATTTAAGAAAGTTAACCGTTGGGCATGAGCAAGAGCTTGACATACGAAGATCAGCCCGTGGAGATCATAGATCAAAAGATTTGAGAGTTGAGATCCAGATGTATTTCTCTTGTAAAGGTTTTGTGGACTAATCATCACATTCAGGATGCGACTTGGGGAGTGGAACAAGTTTTGAAGGATAAATTCCAGAACTATTTGAGGATTAAGAAATTTCGAGGACGAAATTTTTGTAAGGTGGGTAGATTGTAATACCACGTGTCAGAAAAAAAAATTCTTTTGAAAGTTTTTTTAAAGAGAGACAGTAGGGAGACGCGTTAAAGTAAAGCAAAAGGAAAAACAAAAATTTCTTTCTCTCTCTCCTATTTTTTTTTTCTTTTCTCTCTTCCACAGTTCTCTCTCAGCTTAAACTTGAAATCGCCACCGCCGCTCCTCCGCCGGTCACCTTCAGCCACGCGCCGGTCCATCGGAAATCTGCTGACGTCAGCTTTCCAGATCCACCGAGATCGACGCCATCGGACGCTGGACACGCCGCCACGCTCCGTCTGAATGGAGCGACTCGTCGCTATCATTTCTGCATTTTCCGGCCATCTCCGGTCACTTCTGATGGCCACCCCCGACGAGTGAACCTTTTCTTTTCGGGCCGAGATCTTTCCAACGCCAGTGGTCACTTCCTGATCCGACATCGTTTGGGTTGTTTTCCGTTCTATAACTACCGGTAATTCGGGATTTATACTGGAAGTTGAGATCCGACCGTTGGATCGGCAATCCGAACGTATCAGATTGTTGCTCTCGATTATACGAGTGTTTTGGTATATATATCCACCGTTGGAAGTATCTGGTAGTGGGGCCCGCTTTTTGGTAGTGGATCCCGATTTTCGTTGTGGGGCCCGCTTGTCTCGTTAAGAGTATCAGCAAGTTCCGAAGCCGTTCTTCGCTGTGATCCTTGAGATGTTGCTGACCAGTGGATCTTTCTTTGAGAGGTTTGGAGATCGTTGGAGCTCGGTATGTGATTATTATCATTTTGGGGGTGTAAATGATAGAATTGGAAAGTTTTGGACATAATTGTAAATTTGCATAATTAAGAGGGTAAAATTGTAAATTCTGGCTTTTAGGGGTTAAATAGTAATATTTAAGAATTGTAGGACTATTTGGGCATATTAGAAAGTTTAGGGGTTAAATCGTAATCTTGGATAATTGAGGGACCTGATCGTAATTTTATATTTTTCAGATCCTTAGCGAGGAGATAGATATATTAAGGGCTTTTGCATGGATAGAGGTAAGTACACTCTGTGGTGATTCTCTTAACATATTGTTTGATGATTGATGGTTGTTGTGAGAGTCGGTATATATAAATATAATGGTATATTATAATTATATATATATTTATATTAAATATAATTTGTTGAGATATAATATTGAGATATTGAAAGCATGATAAATATGAAATCATGATTGTTGAGATGAGATTGATGGATTGGATGTGAGATGTGATTGTATTGGATGATGTGTGTTGTTGTGTTATGCAGCCGGGTTTTGTATGATAGTGGTCGGAGATAAGATGTGATGATACATCAGGTGGTATGAGATTATGGAAAACCTTGGGAGTTGTGATGAGATACTCTCCCATTGATTTTTGATTTGATGGTAAACCTTGAGAGTTGTGATGAGGTACACTTCCACTGGTTTGATATGGTGGGAAGCCATGAGAGTTGTGATGATGTACTCTCTCATTGGTTTCAATCCACTATTATACTTAGCCCGGATTAGCAACCATGTTTGATGGATGTTTGTATTGTTGTGGGATGATTGTTGTGATGACATTATAATATATGCTATTTTCATATATTGTATTATAATATAAATATATATATATACATATATATTTATATATGTTCGTTGGAAAATTGATTAAGTAATCTGTAGCATGAGAACATAATGGTGAATACTAATTTGAGATATAAATTGTATATTCGTACTATGAATTGAAATATTGAGTACTATGTGATTTTGAGATGAGTTGATGGATGAAATGAGATGAGATGTGTTGTTGTTAGTATGTTCTGCCTGAGATAGCTGTTATATATCTGAACTGATATTTTCATATATTATATTATATATATTATATATATTATATATATATATATATATTCCTATTTTGTTGGTGAGGTCATGTTGAGAGAATGAGTGTTTACTTGCTGAGCTTTTTAAGCTCACTCCCATCTTCCCCCAAACATTCCAGGTAAATTCTCGAGCACAGTAGGAGCAGTACCAGATTTGGATCCACGTGCCACAGTTGTATTTTCGGGTTGGTCCAGACATTTGAGTCGTCACTTGTATATTATGGAGACGTGTTGTAAACTATGTTTTTGATGTATATTCCATGTATTTATGATGTATTATTGTATGAAATCAAATGGTGGGTTGACATATAGCTTGCTCAAGCTGAAGTTGATCGTGGACCTCTTTCTAGGGTTGGGCCCGCCCTAGGGAGGGGGTCGTGACATAAGATCTGCCACTACTATTTCCTACGCACCCATTTCCTAGAAGTAAGTTCTTATAGTTGATTTCCTCCAATGACTTTCCTCATTCAGTAACTCTTCGTACTCAGCCACCTTGGCGATTAATTTATAAAAATCTCTAAATTCAATTCCCTAGAATTTATTTCTCAACTCTATATCTAGTCCTCTTTCCGCCATCTTGACAAACTTCATTTCTGATAAATCAATCTTGCATCGATTCCTTATCTTCTTGAAACGTGCCGTAAAATGATCTGCCATTTCCCCAACCCTTTTTTCACAGTAGACAATTCTATAATACACACATCTAATTCAACTCTGAAGAATTTGTTGTGAATTTGCCTCTTCATTTTCTACCAGGTGAACACTAAGTTTCGAGAAAGAGTGGCATTCCAGGTAAGGGTTATTCCTGTCAATGAATTAGCAAAAAAATGCTTATCTTAATATTGGGAAAATTTTCATAATTTGGTAATTCACCACATGTTGGACAATTATGACCCATACCATCACTATTTGTAAAAGACATTGTGTTTTTGTACAAAATAACTATGTGACAAAGGAAATTACTATTTTATCATTTTGTAATTGGATTACTTGGATATATAAATGATAAAAGTCCTTATGATTAGTTCCGGATTAATATGATATGAGACAGTATTAATCCACGGACGGTTTAATCATTAAATATCCCTAGTCGTAGTATTATTGAGATTGTACATCGATAATGCGGAATAGACTAGTATTACACTTGTGCGCATTATGGAAGCTTAATGGCATAATTCTCATATATTTAAGTATTGGATACTTATGAAAGTGTGATAGGAGGTTCTGTTAGCCTTTGGACCGGGAACAGCTTCGCTCTTGATAGACCCATCGGAATCCCATTAGTAGTATGACTATGTGTCTCTGGGAATCCGAATCAGGATAGGTGTATGTGGTCTTAACCTGAGACTTGCATCGATAATACTTGCGACAATCAGTACGCTTTGGTTTTGGTCGTCCGGAGCTTTAACAGGTTCTGTGTACGCCTCTTCTGGGTTTATTGAGAATCGTAGTGTATTGGGTGTGATGTCAAGATGGAAGTATCAATTCAGTCATATAGAGACGATGATCACGTAGGGATACAGAACTAGTACTCTTAAATGTTGCAGCTATCAGGATAGTATGACTAGGTCATGATTATTTGATTACAGAGACTAGTTGTTAGTGATCTGATATATGTTTCGTAAGGGGCAGGCAAAATTGCACCCCCAGGCCTAGCATGTGACATCCAATACTAGATCGTATTACGTAATACATATTATACTACGCCTAATACATATTATATATTCCTCGTTGAATATTTCTGGAGAATTGGGTAGGCATGGTGCTTTGTTAGAAGCCAACCATGTCTTGTAAATCGGTAAGAACGTGGTACGGGGTGCTCACGTGTTCGGATAGTCTGATGACCGTATTTACTGCAAACATATCCTTGGGTCGCTTTCCAAAGATTCACCGATAACATTTGACTCAAACAGAATTAATCTGGGATTAATTATGAGAGAAAATTAATCTAAGATTAATTACGGCAAGAATTTATCTGGGATTAAATTCGTATAGATTAGAGAACACGATTAATTTGGAATTAATCGGTTAGATAAATTTAATGCTTAAATTGGATTTTACTATTTAATTTATTTATTTGGGTTAAAATAATATATCAGATATATTAAGTGAAATTGGATTTCAATACGGAATTAAAATTGGATTTTAATTCAAGTGAACGAATTAATTTGGAATTAATTTGTAAGCGACTATCGTAATAATTTTGCGAGACATAATTATTTAATTAAATTGGATTTAATTATTTAGCGATGGAAAATTCGTTTAGTCAGATTAAACGAATCCGGGCCCAAAGCTTAGTTGTGTGTTGGAGAAGCCAACTAAATTTTGAATTTCAAAGTGGTGGGACCCACTTGACTTAAATTTTGAATTTTAAAATTGTAGTTCGATATAATTCAAGAATATGTACTTTAAGTATTTATTCTTAAACGAGTTGGACTCGCGTAAATCAAATCGTTGTATGAATATTGGATGGTCATTAATTGAAGATTAATTAATTGGATTAGATTGATTGAACATCATGCTTTGTGTGAATACTTGGATTTATTTGTATGAATAATGTATATCGGATGGATATTAGTCGGGTGGGGCAATTTTCGAAATTATTGTAATAAATTTGGAATTTATTAAATTGGACCTGGATGTCCAGCCTATCATCTCTTTACTCTTTGTATTTCTCTTCTCACCAATTCCCCTCAATGTAAATGAGGTTTCTTTATGTATTATGTAATTGGGTAAAAGTATGTACAGTGCTAGCGGGAGAGAGGAAAGAGAGAGTGATTTGTTCTAGGAACAAATTGTATTATATATCCATTAGCATATCATTATTAATTTATTCACGCCTTATTATGCTTTTAGAATGCATGTTTAAGGGTGTATGATGAGACCTAATCAAAGATAATAAATTGGATGCCAATTTACGGAAAAAGCCTCACTTTAATATTAAGCATTTTCCTTCCATTGAGTGGTTCTTTCTCAAGATCCAAGATTGGCTTTGATTTGTTGGCCAAAGTCAAGATCATTGTCCATCGCGGATGTGTTTGAACCATAAAGGGTTTGTTATGTATCGCATGTCTTGGGCAGTTGTGACTTGTTGGCCAAAGTCAAGGTCGCTTCTTATTCATCGACGTGGATTACGAAGCTTTCCCACTGTCAATGGGTCGCGCTTAACTGGAATCATTAAGCTTGTTGAGCCAAAGTCAAGGCTTAGTTGATTCAGAGGAAAAGGTTAGGAAATATATATTGGATATATATATTGGACTTGGAGGTCCACCTACCAGATCTAGGAATTGGATGGGATCCAATTGATCTTAGAGATCTACCTAGTTAAGTTTCATACAGCTTGTTGGCCAAAGTCAAGGTTGTGTGTTATTTAACGGGATCCTAGCCCACTAGGAAACTAGGTTTCTCGAGTACTCAACAGAGGGTTAGAGGCTCGCCGAAAAATAATGGGAGGCCAGTATTAGATTTGTAATTTCGTTTAATACTTGCCAAATACGCGCTTTTAAATTATTTTCGTCATTATATATTTATATTAGTTGGACTAATATTTTATTGTTTTTATTGAACAGTTGGACTGTACTCTTATAACTTCATTTATAGTTGATTATATAGTTGGACTATAGTAATCATTACATTTGATTGTACCTGATATCGTTGATTGAATAGTTGGACTATTGCAATCAAGATGGCTGGAAAGATTAGCGTTAGGGACATCATCATGGGCGATAATGTCTTTAACGGCGTAAATTTTCCAGATTGGGAGATGAACCTCAGGATAGTCCTGGGGACTGAGAAGTTACTCTATACGATAGAGAAACCTCTCGGGCATAAGCCCGGAGTTGAGCAGCCAGTTGAGCTTGAGTTTTGGAAGACTCATAGTGATGATAACTCAACTGCTCAATCTGTTATGCTTGCCGCAATGACTCCTCAATTTCGTCGTCAAAACAAGGGATTGGATCCCTACAACATGATGTTGAAATTGAAGGACCTTCACAGATCTAACCTTAGATCTCAGAAGTATGAATTGCGAAAGAAGCTCTTTCGCTCTCGTATGTCAGAGGGTACATCTGTCGAGCACCATGTGTCACAGATGATTATTGACATCGAACAGCTAGGTCAACTGGGCATAACCTTCGAGGCCGAGACTTCCATAGATTTACTCTTACAGTCTCTGTCTGATAGCTGGGGATCATGAACTACAACATGATGAACCAAGAGAGGACTCTTGGAGAGTTGATGGCGATGCTGAAAGAAGCAGAGCTAAAGCTTTTGAAGGGCAAGAAGCGCAATGCGCATCTTACTTCGACATCTCAGAAGGCCAAGGCTTGGCCGAAGGCTTCTAGAGGTGTGAAGAATAAGAAGAAAAGAAAGGGCAAGGCCAAATCGTCAAAGTCTTATGGGAAGGAAAATGACATATCCCAAGATGTCTGCCTATATTGTGGAAAATGGGGTCGCTGGAAGGAAGTGAAGGCGGGCAAGGCTCCGGCTTCAGGTATGTTTGTTATTGAAAAATATTTGTTTACTACTAGTTTTAAAAATTGGATTTTTGATTCTGGATGTGGTACTCATATATGTACTGATGTGCAGGATCTGCAGATTAGCAGGAGATTGGCTTCAGGCGAGATTGACCTACGAGTTGGAAATGGGACGAGAGTCACTGTTTTAGCTGTAGGGACCTATGTTTTGGAACTGCCATCGGGGCATGTACTTTCATTATCAGACTGTTATTATATACCTAGTTTAACTATAAATATTATCTATGTATCTTGTTTGACCCAATGCGGGTATACCTTTATATTCCGGAACACTGAGTGTTTTGTTTATAAAGATGATTTTCAGATATGTACAGCTGATGCTAATAATGGTCTTCATATTTTGAATATAAATGAATCTCAAACATATAACATGACAAACAAAAGGCTCAAATTGAGTAAAACATATGAAACTTATCTGTGACATTATCGTCTGAGACACATTAACAACACTTATATATCCACACTTTCGAATAGTGGATACTTGGACGGATTTGATCCTAATTCATATGACGTCTGTGAATCCTGTTTATTAGGCAAAATGCCTAAAACGCATTTTAGCTGTAAAGGTGTACGTGCCACCGAGCTGTTAGCCCTTGTTCATAGTGAGGTATGCGGGCCCATGTCTAGCCAGGCTAGAGGTGGATATGAATACTTCGTAACCTTTACGGAAGATGCATCGCGTTACGGTTATATGTATCTTATGAGACACAAGTCGGAAACTTTTGAGAAATTTAAAGAGTTTCGACACAAAGTAGAAAAACAAACCGGTAAAAGTATTAAAACATTGCGGTCGGACCGTGGTGGAGAATACTTAAGCAATGAGTTTCTCGATTACCTAAAATAATATGGTATTCTTTCACAGTGGACTCCTCCCGGAACACCTCAATTGAACGGTGTGTCCGAACGGAGAAACCGAACTTTGTTAGACATAGTAAGGTCAATGATGAGTCACACTGAGCTACCAATTTCCTTATGGGGATACGCATTGAATAGTACAATTCTTATTTTGAATAAGGTTCCGTCAAAGTCTGTTGGACAGACTCCATATGAAATATAGACAGGAAAGAAATTGGGTTTCTCATTCTTGAAGATTTGGGGATGCTGGGCATATGTTAAACGTTTGGATGGTACCAAACTACAACCCAAATCAGATAAGTGCCTATTTATAGGTTATCCTAGGGAAACCACATGATATTACTTCTACAACCCAAAAGAGAACAAGGTATTTGTTGCTCTCCATGCAGTTTTCCTGGAGAAGGAATTCCTAAATGCAGTAGTAATTATGGGGAAAGTAGAACTCGATGAAAATCGGAGTGATACTGTTCCTGACACCAACTCCCTCACGGAACACGAACAGTTCATCAGGGATAAGACTATACCACAATATACTAATACACAAGAACCGCGTAGGTCGGAGAGAGTCAGAAAACAACCTGAGAGGTATGGGTTTCTGATCTTACCTCATGTAGATATTAATCTCATTGAGGAAGATAAACCGACTACGTATGAGAAAGTGATACAAGGTATCGACTATGCTTTATGGCAAGATGCCATGAAGTCCAAAATGGATTCCATGTATACCAACCAAGTTTGGACACTGGTTGATGCACCAGAAGGCATTAAGCCGATTGGTTGTAAATGGGTATTCAAGAAGAAGACGGACATGGATGGAAATATACAAACGTACAAAGCTAGGCTTGTAGCGAAAGGGTATCGTCAACGACATGATGTCGATTACGACAAAACGTTTTCACCTGTTGCCATGATTAAATCCATTCGGATAATGCTTGCTATTGTTGCATATTTCGATTATGAAATATGGCAGATGGACGTCAAAACCGCTTTCCTTAACGGAAACCTTTTGGAGGATATTTATATGCAACAGCCTGACGGTTTTATCGTGCCAAAACATGCAAACAAGGTTTGCAAGTTAAATCAATCCATTTATGGATTGAAGCAAACATCGCATTCTTGGAACTAATATTTTGATGAAATCATAAAAGAATATGGTTTCATTCAAAACGAAAATGATCCTTGTGTATATAAAAAGGTTAGTGGGAGCGCACTGACATTCATTGTCCTTTACATTGATGATGTAATGCTTCTTAGCAATGACATTCACATGCTCCAATCGCTGAAAGCTTGGCTTTCATTAAAATTCTCCATGAAAGATCTGGAAGAAGCAGCCTTTATTCTGGGAATAAGGATCTACCAAGATAGATCTAGAAAGCTGCTTGGACTCTCCTAGAGCACTTACATTGACAAAGTGTTGAAGAGATTCAACTTGCATCAGTCTAAGAGGGGGCTGCTTCCAGTGTCACATGGCGTCTCTCTATCTAAGGACATGTGTCCTAAAACTAAAGATGAGAGAGATAACATGAGTCGGATCTCGTTCGCTTCTGTAGTCGGATCGATTATGTATGTCATGATATGTACGCGACCTGATGTCTCATATTCTTTGAGCATGTGCAGTCGCTATCAGGCCGATCCAGGTGATGGTCACTGGATTGCTGTTAAGAACATCCTTAAGTATCTTAGATGAACTAAGAATGCTTTCTTAGTATATAGGGAAAGAGAACTTGAGGTGACTGGGTTCACCGATGTAAATTTCCAAACTGATAAAGACGACTGTAAGTCGCAATCGGGGTACATATTTTGTTTGAACAACGGAGCAATGAGCTGAAAATCTTCCAAGCAAGAGACTGTTGCCGATTCGACAATAGAAGCGGAATATATCGTTGCAGCTGTGGCAGCAAAAGAAGCAGTTTGGATCCGTAAATTCCTAATTGGATTAGGAGTAGTCTCGTTAACGGATGAGCCAGTACCTTTATATTGTGACAATAACGAGGCTATAGCACAGGCTAAGGAACCGCGGTCTCATCAATGATCCAAGCATGTACTTTGACGGTTTCATCTGATTTGTGAGATCATACATCGTAGCGATGTTAAGATCGAAAAGATCACCTCAGATGACAACATTACAATCCGCTGACGAAAGCTATTTCTCAGCAAAAGTTTGAGCAACATGTACATAGTTCAGGTGCTAGATAGTTGAGTGATTGGCTATGAGCCAAGTGGGAGATTGTTGGATAATTATTACCCATAGCATCACTATTTTGTAAAAGACATTGTGTTTTTGTACAAATTAACTATGTGACAAAGGAAATTACTATTTTATCATTTTATAATTGGATTACAAGGATATATAAATGATAAAAGTCCTTATGATTATTTTCGGATTAATAATATATGATCACGCATGGATACAGAACTAGTACTCTTAAATGCTGCAGCTATCAGGATAGTATGACTAGGTCATGATTATCCAATTACTGAGGCTAGTTGCTAGTGATCCAATATATGCTTCGTACGGGGCAGACACAATTCCAACCCCAGGCCTAGCAAGTGACATCTGATACTGGATCGTATTACGCAATACATAGTATACTACGCTTGATATATATTATGTATTCATCGTTAAATATTTCTGGAGAATTGGGTAGGCATGGTGCTTTGCTAGAAGCCAACCATGTCCTGTAAATCTGTAAGAACGTGGTACGAGATACGCACGTGTTCGGATAGTCCGATGACCATATTTACTGCCAACATATCCAGGGTGTTGCGTTCTCTAAGAACTATAACCAAGATCATTAAGCATAAAATCAAGTGTATACACAAAGAAGTAGCAGAAATACTTACAATTATCGGAATGGATGTAGGTGGAGAGTTCAAAACTTTTGCCTCCATGGAAGTTTCTCCAAGCTTCTCCTTTGATGTATGTAGAGCTTCTAAGCATGTCCTTGAATTCCAAACTCATGGATAAGTGTCTCTAACACCTTTGTATGACTCATTTAAGTGTGCTAGCACTAGGAAATATTGCAACAATTTCTTCCTTGTTCTATGATAGTTTCGGCCAAGCCAAATGGGAGAGGAAAATGATGAAGTTCACGCCCAAGGCATGAAGTTGGGAGAGAGAGTGTGAGTGTAATAATAATTGATTTCCAAAAAACAATTATCATATACCAAAACCAAACTTATGGTATTAGTCATTCCAAATGACAAAGAGTGTAAAATAAGCAACCACCAACTTCTATCACCATAAAGTAACAAAGTTGACTAGTTGATGTGACTTGTGGGCCCCACTTTAATTCAAAATCCGAGTGGGCCCGCAAACACATTTCAGGCTCGGGTTGGTTAATTCCGAATTAACAAATTTTCTGTTGCGACATAATTAAATCAAATTTAATTAAATAATAATACCAAGCAAAATTACTATTAAAGTCGCTCGTGAATTAATTCTAAATTAATTCGTTCGCCCGAATTAAAATCTAATTTTAATTCCGTATGAAATCTAATTTCATTTATTATATCAAATATATTATTTTATTTATTAATTCCAAATTAATCGTTCTCTCTCTATTATTGAATTTTATCCCAGATAAAATTCTCCGTAATTAATCCTAGATTAATTTTCTCTCTCTTCTAATTAATCCTAGATTAATTATGTTCGAGTATACGTCATCGGTGAATCTTTGGGAAGCGACCCATGAGATCCCTGGATATGTTGGCAGTAAATCCGGTCATCGGAGTATCCGAACACCTGCGTACCTAGTACCACGTTTTTACCGATTTACAAGACATGGTTGGCTTCTAGCAAATCATCGTGCCTACCCAATTCTCCAGAAATATTCTTTTAAGGAATATGTAATCTGTGTCAGGCGTAGTATACATAGTATTTCGTATTACGATCCAGTATCGGATGTCACATGCTAGGCCTGGGGCTGGAATTGTGTCTGCCCCGTAGGAAGCATATATCGGATCTCTGGTAACTAGTCTCTATAATCGGATAAACATGACCTAGTCATATTATCCCGATGACTGCAGTACTTAAGAGTACTAGTTCCGTATCCTACGTGATCATCATCTCCATATGACTGAATTGATACTTCCATCTTGAAATAACACCTAATACACTACGATTCTCAATATACCCAGAAGTGGCGTACACAGAACATGTTAAAGCCCTGGACGACCAAAACAAAAGTATACTGATTGTCGCAAGTATTAGCGATGCAAGTCTCAAGTTAAGACCAAATACACCTACCTTGATTCGGACTCCCATAGACACATAGTCATACTACCAATGGGATTCCGAGGGGTCTATCCAGAGCGAAGCTGTTTCCGTACCATCGGTAAACACAACCTCCTATTACACTTGCATGAGCATCCAATACCCAAATATATGAGAACTATGATGTTACGCTTCTATAACACGCACAAGTGTAATACTAGTTTATTCCGCATTATCGATGTCCAGTCTCGATAATACTACGACTATGGATATTTAATGATTAAACCTTAGTGGATTAATATTTTCTCATATCTTATTAATCTGGTACTAATCATATGGACTTTTATCATTTATGTATCTTGGTAATCCAATTACAAATGATAAAAGAGCAATTTCCTTTGTCACATAGTTAATTTGTACAACAACACCATGTTCTGTACAAATAGTGATGTTATGGGTCATAATTGTCCAACACAAGGATCTCTTGGGTTGTTTCCCAAAGATTCACCGATGACATTTGACTCGAACAGAATTAATCTAGGATTAATTACGGCAATAATTTATTTGGGATTAAATTCGTATAGAAGAGAGAATGCGATTAATTTGGAATTAATCGGTAAGATAAATTTAATAGTTATATTAGATTTTACTATTTAATTTATTTATTTGGGCTAAAATAATATATCGGATATATTAATTGAAATTGGATTTCAATACGGAATTAAAATTGGATTTTAATTCAAGCGAACGAATTAATTTGGAATTAATTCGTAAGCGACTATCGTAATAATTTTACGAGGCATAATTATTTAATCTGGTACTAATCATATGGACTTTTATCATTTATGTATCTTGGTAATCCAATTACAAATGATAAAAAAACAATTTCCTTTGTCACATAGTTAATTTGTACAACAACACCATATTCTGTACAAATAATGATGCTATGGGTCATAATTGTCCAACAATCTCCCACTTAGCCTATAGCCAATCACTCAAGTGTCCTACACCTGAGAAACAGCTTTCGTCAGCGGATTTGCAATGTTATCATCTTATGCGATTTATTCGATCATCACATCGCCACGATGTATAATCCGACGAATCATATGAAATAGTTGAATTATATACTTGGATCGTTGATGAGACCATTAATTCTTTAGCCTAGCTCAGCTACTAACAGAACTACTCCTAATCTAATTAGGAATTTTATAGATCCAAAATTGCTTCTTTTGCTGCCTCAGCTGCAGCAATATTCCGCTTTTGTTGTTTATTCGGTAACAGTATCTTGCTTGGAAGATTTCTAGCTCATTGTTCCGTTATTCAAACTTTATAGTATCATTATTGCGACTTACAGTCGTCTTTTTCGGTTTGGAAACTTGCAGCGGTGAACCCAGTCACTTCAAGTTCTCATTCTCTATAAATTAAGAACGCATCCTTAGTTCGTCTAAGATACTCAATGATGTTCTTAACATCAATCCAGTGACTTTCACCTGGATTGGCCTGATTTTGACTCCATATGCTCAAAGTATATGAGACACCAGGTCGCGTACATATCTTTCAATGTACGAGTTCTCGGAGAGTGCCAACAACTTTTAGATCTATCCCAGTAGATCCTTATTCCTAGAATAAAGGTTGCCTCTCCCAATTATTCTATGGAGAATTTTAATGAAAGCCAAGCTTTCACCGATTGTATTATGGGAATGTCATTTCCAAGAAATGATATGTCATCATTATATAGGACAGTCATTGTCAGTGCGCTCCCACTAACCTTCTTATATTCACAAGAATTATATTCGTTTTGAATTAAATCATATACCATTATGATCTTATCAAAACGTTAGTTCCAAGAACGTAATGCTTGCTTTAATCCATAAATGGATCGATTTAACTTGAAAACCTAGTTTGCATGTTTTGGTATGACAAAACCATCAGGATGTTGTAAACATCCTCCAAAAGGTTTCCGTTAAGGAAAGCGGTTTTGACGTTCAGCTGCTATATTTCATAAATCAAATATGAAGCATTAGCAAGCATTATCCAAATGGATTTAATCATGGCAACGAATAAAAGTTTTCGTTGTAATCGACACTATGTTGATGACGATACCTTTTATGTACAAGCCTAGATGTGTATATTTGTATGTTGTCATCCATGTATGTCTTCCTTGAAGACTCATATATTACCAATAGGCACAATCCCTTCCGGTACAATAACCAGTGTCTAAACTTGGTTGGTATACATGGAATCCATTTCGGACTTCACGGCACTTTACCATAATAGAGAGTCGATACCTTGTATCACTTCCTCATACATAGCTGGTTCGTATTCCTCAATAAGATTGGCATCTTCATGAGGTGAGATCATAAACCCATACCTCCCAGGTTGTTTCTGACTCTCTCCGACTTACGTGGTTCTTGTGTATTCAAAGATTGTGGTACAATTTCATCCCTGATGAACTGTTTGTGTTCCGTTAAAGAATCGGTGCCAGGAACAGTATTACTCTGATTTTCATCTAGTTTTACTTTCCTCCTACTTACCACTGCATATTGGTATTCCTCTTAGGAAAACCGCATGGAGAGCAATAGTTATATTGTTCTCTTGTGAGTTGTATAAGTACTATACTTTGGTTTCCCTAGGATAACCTACAAATCAGGCACTTATCCGATTTGGGTTATAGTTTGGTATCATCCAAGCGTATGCCCAACATACCCAAATCTTCAGGAATGAGAAACCTAGTTTCTTTCTTGTTCATATCTAATATGAAGTCTGTCTAACGGATTTTCATGGAACCTTATTCAAAATAAGTATTGCATTGTTTAATGCGTATCCCTAAAAGGAAAATGATAGCTCAGAGCGACTCATCATTAACCTTATCATGTCCAACAAAATTCGGTTTCTCCGTTTGTACACACCGCTCAATTAAGGTGTTCCGAGAGGAGTCAACTGTGAAAGAATACTATACTATTTTAGGTAATCGAGAAACATATTGGTTAAGTATTTTCCACCACGGTCTAACCGTGACGGTTTAATACTTTAGTCGGTATGTCTGTCTACTTCGTGTCGAAACTCTTTGAATTTATCAAAATTTTTCGATTTATGTTTCAAAAGAAACATATAACCATAACGCGATTCCACATCCGTAAAGGTTATGAAGTATTCATATCCACCTCTAGCCTAGCTAGATATGGGCCCACTTACGTCACTATGAACGAGGGCTAATAGATCGGTGGCACTTGTACTTTTACCAAGTAAAAGGTGTTTTAGGCACTTTGCCTAATAAACTAGATTCGTAGACATTATTTGAATTAGAATCAAATCCGTCCTAGTATCCACTCTTCGAAAGTGTGGATATACGAGTCTTGTTAATGTGTCCCAGACAACAATGCCACTTATAAGTCTCAACTGATTTATTCAGTTTGAGCTATTTGTTTGTCATGTCATACATAGGAGATTCATTTATATTCTAAATATAAATACTGTTATTCACATCTAATGTGTTTATCTCAATATCATCTTTATAAAATAAAACACTTAGTGTTCTAGAATATAAAGGTATACCCGCAACGGGTTAAACTTAGATATAAAGATAATGTTTCTAGTCAAACTAGGTACATTATAACAGTTTCCTAATTTAAGTACATGCCCAAATGGTAGTTCCTAAACTTAGGTTTCTACGGTTAAAACAGCGACTCTCGTCCCGTTTCCGACTCGCAGGTAGATCTCATACTAATCAGCAGATTCTACACATCAGTACATATTTTATATACCAAATTTAGTATCAAAAATCCAATTTTGCAACTAATAGTGAACATATTTATGACAAACATACTTGAAGTCGGAGCCTTGCCCCGCCTTCACTTTCTTCATGTCTGCCTTGTCCATACGGCAATCACGCTTCAGTGACCCCGTTTGCCACAGTTTAGGCAGACATCTTGGGATATGTCCTTTGTCTTCCCAGAAGACTGTGACGATTTTGTCTTTTGCCCGTTCTAGAAGCTCTGGCTCTGCCTCCTTGAGCATAGCCATTAACTCTCCAAGAGTTTTCTCTTGGTTCATAATGAACCTGCCCCAGCATTCGGGCAGAGACTATAAGATCAAATCTTTGGAATTCTCGGCCATGTAGGTAATTGACCGGCGTAAACACACACGTATAACGCAAGCGCACGTATCGTTCAAGTAGTATAAAAATATCGATCCCACGAGGACTTAATATCTAATCTATTAATTTTATGAGGTCAAATGATTACTAGTATCTAACAGGTTGATTGATTGATTTGAAATGGTGACGATTCTAAATTTAAAAGCAAGTAAATAAAATTGTCGAAAATAGGTTTTAAGAAAATTCAATATTAAAAATAAACTAGGGTTGTGATTTCTTCCAATATCATTTTAAAGATGAAGTGGTTATCTTAAAGTTGGGTAATATATTGATTTATTAACCTGGAACACTAAATTATGTGTAAGCCTCTGTCGATGGTCAGACACAAATACCCAGTTTAACCCAATTGAACCATATGTCTATGTCAACCAAATTATCTGGATTCATTAAGTTTAAGTTCCAATTTTGGCTACCCCCGCCCGACAGGTATATTCCTATCCTGTAAGGAAATCTATTAAAGGGTTATCTATCCTCAAGTAAGATCGTGGGCTATTGAGTCTAAGGCTGAAACCTAAAATCCCTATGTCTAGTTCATTTTAGATTTACCAGATCAATTTTATTAATGGGCAGTTAAAGAAAAAGCATTAAGATTAAGACTCAATAAATAAATCTTTATAATACCCAAACTATAATCTAACCCCTTATAAACCGGTGATATTAAAAGTCATCACAACCCCAGATAACTAATTTAGTTACCACACATAACTAGGGCTAGTAAAAACTTGAAAATAAAAGACATAAGGTAAAAATGCGGTAAAGTAAATACTGAAAAGAAAATTACAATAAAATAAAATACTAAGGTAAAAGGAATTACTTTTACTACTACTAATTTAGATATCTCCCATAAAATAATATATAAACTTGTGATTATTTTACCAACCAGCCATATAGGCGGTAACCTGATTAAGTCAAATTAAGTCCAACCAGCCATAAAGGCGGAACCAAAATTTAATTACCAACCGACCAATCTGGCGGTATCCTTTATTAGTCAGGTTTAAACCAGATTAAAATTGAATTACCAACCGACCAATCTGGTGGTATCCTTTTTAAGTCAATATTTTAAATAGTGAATATATTATTTTTAAGGGAGATTAATCTAAATAGTAACAGTAAAAGAATTACCTTTCACCCTAGCTGGGGAAGTTACCTCCTCATGGTAAATAGTAAAAACTGTAAAAAGTAAAAATTAAATTACTATTATTACAAAACGTAATTAAAATTAATTACAAAACTAAAAACTAAAAAAAACTAAAAACTAAAAGAAGTAGAGAGAGAAACTCTCTCTTTACATCAAAGAGATGAGAGAGAGTGGTACCACTAAAACTGAAATTTGAAGCTCTATTTATAGGCCTCGCGACGCTGAAGGTCTTGGCGTCGCGACGCCAGTTTCTGTCGACGTGGCACGCTCTGGTTCATCGGTTGCAGATTCTGGATAAGATGATAAGGTGACACGTGGCGAGGTTGTTGGGCTTCAATTATTGTGACACGTGGCGGCTTCTGATTGGTCGATGAGATTCTTATCCGTCACGTGTCAGATAAGGATTAGATACTCAATGATTGATACTGACGTGGCGGTGACGTGGCGACATGTGGGAAAGAGACTGTCGGCACCGTAGGATTGCGACATATGGCACGCTGTGATTGGTTGATGATGACGTGGCAGTTTGACTTGGTCAACCTGGTGATGTGGCTGATGATGTGGCAATGACATGGAATGACACGTGGCACACGTGGCGATGATGACTGTCGGCACCGTAGGATGATGACACGTGGCACGACGAATTTTAGCAGATCGGCTGTGATGGTGACACGTGGCACGGCGCACGTTAGCAAAGTCAAACTTTTCTCAGATTCTGATTTGTGGACCCGGCGCACGTTAGCACTATTCGGCGCATGTTAAACGTCGCGACGCTGAAGGTCTTGGCGTCGCGATGCGGAAAATTACCAAAATGCCATTTTCTTCCAAATTTTACTGTTTTGGCCCAAATCACCTCCAAAATGTCCTGAAACTTTATTTATCTACAAAATAACACAAAACACATCAAAATATTCTCAAAACTCAAGAAACTATACAAAATATTAGGTTAAATGAGTGGGAAATAGTGATAGATTTACCACTCATCAGTAATGCCCAGCTAACCTTGCTGTTCGATGTCAGCAATCATCTGCGACACCTAGTGCTCGACAGATGTACCCTCTGACATATGCGTACATAAGAGCTTCTTTTATACTTTTAAGATCAAATGTTAGATCGATAAATATCCTTAATTTCATCATCATGGTATAAGGATCTAATCCTTAGTTATGACGACGAAATTTAGGAGTATTTGCAGCAAGCATTGAGCACTAAAGTTATCATCACCATGAGTCTTCCAAGACTCATGCTCTACTATTTGCTCAAGTCCGAGCTCAGACCCGAGAGGTTTCTCTATCAAATAGAATAACTTCTCAGTTCTCAGGACTATCCTGAGGTTCTATTCCCAATATGAAAATTGGAGCCGTTTAAAGACATTTTCTCCCAGGATTATGTTTAAAACGCTAATCTTTCAGTTATCTTGATTCCAATAGTCCAACTATCCAATCAATGATTTCGAGTACAATTGAATATAATGATTACTATAGTCTAACTATATAATCAACTACAATTTGATTGGTTAAATTCAAATATAATGATTACTATAGTCCAATTATATAATCAACTACAAATGAAGCAGTTTGAAAACAGTCCAACGGTTAAATTAAAACAACAATTGAGTATTAGTCCAACTAATATATTTATATTTAAATAATGACGAAAAATGAAATGAGCGCGTATCGGCAAGTATCTAAATGAAATTGCAAATTTAATACTTGCCTCCCACTATTTTTTCGGCGAGCCTCTAACCCTCTGTGGAGTATTCGGGAAACCTAGTTTCCTAGTGGGCTAGGATCCCGTTAAATAACACACAACCTTGACTTTGGCCAACAAGCTGTATGATATTTAACTAGGTAGATCTCTAAGATCAATTGGATCTCATCCAATTCCTAGATCTAGTAGGTGGACTTCCAAGTCCTAAACATATATCCAATATATGCCAATATATCTGATATATTGCCTAACTTTTTTCCTCTAAATCAACTAAGCCTTGGCTTTGGCTCAACAAGCTTAATGATTCTAGTTAAGCTTGACCCATTAACAATGGAAAGCTTCGTAATCGAGGCCGATGAACAAGAAGTGACCTTGATTTTGGCCAACAAATCACAACTTGCCCAAGGCGTACGATATGGAACAAAGCATTCATGATTCAAACACATCCGCGATGGACAAA
>SKCR01055139.1:0-55239 GCA_019454045.1 Zanthoxylum bungeanum | reverse complement strand
GGATAGACCTCCTCGGAATTCCATTGGTAGTATGACTATGTGTCTATAGAAGTCCGAAATCAGGGTAAGTGTATTTGGTCTTAACCTGAGACTTGCACCGCTAATACTTGTGACAATCAATATACTTTGTTGAGGTCGTCCAGGGCTTTAACAGGCTCTATGCACGCCAATGCTGGGTATATGAGAATCGTAGTGTGTTGGGTGTGATGTCAAGACGGAAGTGTCCCCAGTCATATGGAGATGATGATCGCGTATGGATATAGAACTGGTTCTCTAAAAAGGTTGCAATCGTCAGGATAAATGACTTGGTCATGATTATCCGAAATTAAAGAGACTAGTTGCTCGTAATCCGATATATGCTTCTTACGGGGCAGACACTATACCAGCCTCAGGCCTTGCATGTGATCATCCGATACTGGACAGAAATACGCAATACTACGTATACTATGTCTGATATAGATCCTTTATTCCTGTAAGGATAATTCCAGAGAATTGGGTAGGCATGGTGCTTTGCTAGAAGCCAACCTTGTCTTGTAATTCGGTATAAACGTAGTAGGAGGTACTTACGTGTTCGGATAGTCCGACGACCGAATTTACTACCAACATATCCGGGGATCTCATGGGTCGCTTCCCAAAGATTAACCGATGACGTATGACTCGCACTTTTAATTAATCTGGGATTAATTAGAGAGAGAGAAAATTAATCTGTGATTAATTGCGGAGATATTTTATCTGGGATAAAATATCATTTAAAGAGAGAAAACGATTAATTTGGAATTAATCGATAAATTAATATATTCGATATATTAAACGAAATTAGATTTCGAAGCGGAATTAAAATTAGATTTTAATTCGGGAGAAAGAGTTAATTTATAATTAATTCGTTAGCGACGTGAATAGTAATTATGCTAGGCATGATTATTTAATTAAATTAGATTTAATTACGACGCAACGGAAAATTCGTTAATTTGGAATTAGCGAACCCGAGCCTGGGATTATTTGTGAGCCCATTCGCATTTCGAATTTGAGTGCGGCACGCAAGTCAAATCAAGCGTCAAATCGCTAGTCGCATCTAGCGTCACTTCAAGCGTCAAATCATGTCACTTTGAGTGATGTGACAAGTGATTGATGATTGATGTGATTGAGAGATGTTGGTGGTTGTGTTGCATTAAAAGTTTGACTTTTTATTAGCCAAACTTTTGGTATATGATTTAATAAAATCAAATACAAAATTAGACAACACATATTTACTCTCTCTCTCCACTCTTCTTCATGTTCACGCCCTTTGGGCTGCTGTTTCTTGCTTCTGGTTTGGCAGTTCTGCTGTGAACCAAGGGAGAAAAATGGGAAGAAAAGTCACGATTTTGTGGAAAAATCGAGAGTGCTAGCACACTACGGGATCATGTGAAGGTGATAGGGAAGTCCACCCATGAGCCGGGAATCGTTCGACGAAGCTTGGAGCTTGTTCGAGGACCTCCAATCGCCGCAACTCAGTGGACTGTCACAGCAGCTCACTGCCGAAGAAAAGAGGGCATAATTTCATTTTTTGTTGCCTCCGCGTCGCTCAACCGCTCGATGTAAGTATTCTGCGACTTCCTCGAATTATTCACACATGTTCATGCTTGATTTATGATCCTTGGGACTCTTAGAATCTCCAACAATAGTATTAGAGCATGGTTAAAAGTATGAAAAGTTTAGGGTTAAAATTCGGGCAAATTGATTTTGAGCATGTTTAAATGAAATTGTATGATTTTGTATGCTTAATTGATGTTGAATTGAAGATTGATTGGATCAATTTCAAGAAAATTTGATTGGATCATTTTTCCCCAAATTGTATGTGTTGGCCGAATGGTCTTGCCCTAAATATGTCTTGGGATTTTTGATTTTTGACAATTGGATGTGTTGGAAATCATTCGGGAATATGATTTAATGTCGATTGTGGAATTTAATTGGATTGAAACCGAATCGGACAAAATTCCCCAAATTGCCGAGAGCATAAGAGCATGTAATTGGGTTTGATTTTAATTAAATTGTGTTGGACATGATTTAATATTAATGGCATGATTAATTAGTACTAATTTGGTGTTTTGGAAATATTGATTTGGGTGATTAATTATGTTAATACACTTTAGTTTAATTAAACATTAAATTTGGAATTTTTGTGTTTGGTTAAATGGGTTTAAAATTGGATTTGGGCTTTTAATGTTGTATGGGCTTATTGGGCTTAGTTGTACTAAGTTGGTTAAGGCAAATTGGATTGGATCCAATTGGGCCCAAAACCGTCTCCATAAAGCCCAAATGCGACTTAATGGACCTTTAAAGTTTAATTGGGCCTAATGGGCCAAGATTGATTTCTAGGCTTATTGGGTAACTCCCGAATTGGATTTTGGTTATTCGGTTTGACCCGAATTGACCAAAAGTCCATGCCTTAAGAAATTAATTAAAAGCCCATTGGACATTAATTAAATTAACGTTGACGTTAATCGGGCTTTGAGACCCGTTACGATTAAATTTGGAATTTAAGTCGTAAAAGTTCATTATTAAAGTGTGCTATTTAATTTGGAATTAAATAGTGAATTAGAATTAAATACAAATTGAATTGGATTGGATTTAATTGTGTAGTTTAATTTAATTCAAGAATTCGTACTTTGAGTACTTATTCGCAAAACGAGTTTGACTCGAGCAAAATCAAATCGTTGTTTGAACATTGGATGGTCACTAATTATCAGATTAATTAATTTGATTAGATTGATTGATAACATGCTTGTGTGAATACATGGTTGCGATGCATGAATAATGTATATCGGATGGATATTAGATGGGTGGGACAATTTTAGAAATTGTTGTAAAAATTTGATTTATTAATTGGACCTGTGTGTCCATCCTTTTTACCTCCTTATTCTTTGTATTCTCTTCTCACCTATTCCCCTCAATGTAAATGAGGTTTCTTTAGAAGTGTAGTGTAACGGGTAGAAGAAATATTTGTGCTAGCGGGAGAGAGAAAGTGAGAGATTTGATCTAGGATCATTGTGTAAAGTATCCATCCGCATATCATTATTATTTTTCATATGCGCTTTATTATGTGTTTAGAATGCATGTTTAATGGTGTATGATGATGAGACCTTAACAAAGATAATAAATTGATTGCCAATTTGCACTCGAAAAACCCTCGCAAAATATTAAGCGTCTTTCCTTCCATTGAGTGATTCTCACTCAAGATTCGAGACTAGCATTGGCTTATTGGCCAAAGTCAAGGCCTTTGTCCGTCAAGGATGTGTTTGAATCATGAGAGCTTTGTTCCATATTGGTGTCTTGTCCAAGTTGTGGTTTGTTGGCCAAAGTTAAGACCACTTCTTGTCCATCGACATTGATTACGAAGCTTTCCATAGTCAATGGATCGCGCTTAACTAGGATCACTAAGTTTGTTGTGCCAAAGCCAAGGCTTAGTTGATTCAGAGAAAAAAGGTTAGGCAATACATTGGATGTATTGGCATATATAAGATATATATTCGGACTTGGATGTCCCCCTACCGGATCTAGGAATGGATTGGATCCAATCGATCTTAGAGATCTACCTAGTTAATTATCATACAATTTGTTGGCCAAAGTCAAGATTGTGTGATATTTAACGGGATCTTAGCCCACTAGGAAACACGGTTTCCCGAGTACTCGACAGAGGGTTAGAGGCTCGCCGAAAAATAGTGGGAGGCAAGAATTGAATTTGCAATATTTGTTTAATTACTTGCCATACGCGCTCAATTCAAATATGTTTGTCATAAATATATTCACTACTAGTATTAAAATTGGATTTTAGATACTTAGTGTGATATATATATATATATTGATGTTCAGAATCTGTTTTGAATAGGACACTGACTTCAATAGAGATTTATCTGCAAATCGGAAACGGGACGAAAGTCGCTGTTTTAACCGTAGATACCTAATTTAGGAACTACCATTCGGGTGTGTACCTAAATTTGGAAACTGTTATAATGTAACTAGTTTGACTAGAAACATTATCTTTATATCAGTGTTTAACCCGCTGCGGGTGAACCTTTATATTCTAGAACACTAAAGTGTTTTATTATATAAAGATGATATTGAGATATACACATTAGATGTGAATAACAGAATTTATATTTTTGAATATAAAAAAATCTCAAATATATAACATGACAAACAAATAGCTTAAACTGATTTGATCAGAAGAAACTAATTGTGGCATTGTTGTCTGGGACACAATTAAACAAGACTCGTATATCCACACTTTCGAAGAGTGGGTACTAGGACATATTTTATTCCATTCAAATAAAGTCTACGAATCTAGTTTATTGGGCAATGTGCCTAAAACACTATTTACTTGGTAAAAGTGTAAATGCCACCAATCTGTTAGCCCTCGTTCATAGTGGAGTGAGTGGGCCCATGTCTAGCTAGGCTAGAGGTGGAGATGAATATTTCGTGACCTTTACGGATGTGGCATTACGTTATGGTTATGTGTTTCTTTTGAAACACAAATCGTAAACTTTTAAAGTTTCGACATGAAAATAGACAAACAGATCGGCTAAAGTATTAAACTGTCACGGTAAGACCGTAATGGAAAATACTTAAGCAATAAGTTTCTAATATACTTGAAAGAGTATAGTATTCTTTCAATGAGGACTCCTCCCGGAACACATCAAAGTGACGGTGTGTTCAAAATGAGAAATCGAATTTTGTTAGACATGATAAGGTTAATCATGAGTCGCTTTGAGCTACCATTTCCTTCAACGGATAACCATTAACATTGCAGAACTTATTTAGAATAAGGTTCTATAATAATCTGTTTGACAGATTTCATATTAGATATGAACGGGAAAGAAACCGGGTTTCACATTCCTGAATATTTGGGAATGCTAGGCATATGTTTGGATGATACCAAACTAAAATCCAAATTGCATAAGTGCCAATTGTAGGTTATCCTAGGGATACCAAAGTATAGTACTTATACAACTCACAAAGACAACAATTAGATTGTTGCTCACCATGCGGTTTTCCTAAGAGGAATACCAATATGCAGTGGAAAGTGGGAGGATAGTAAAACTCGATGAAAATCGGAGTAATACTGTCCCAGGAACCGAATCTTAATGGAACATATATAGTTCACCAAAGATGAAACTATTACCAATAATCTTCGAATACACAAGAACCGCGTATGTCGGAGAGAGTCAGAAAATAACCTGGGGTATGGGTTTCTGATCTCACCTCGTAAAGATATCAATCTTTTGAGGTATACCAACTGAGTACGTATGAGGAAGTGATTCAAGGTATCGACTCCCTATTATGGCAAAGTGTCATAATATCCGAAATAGATTCCATATATATCAACAAGTTTGGAAACTAGTTGATGTACCGCAAGGGATTGTGCCTATTGGTACTTTATAAGTCTTCAAGGAAGACATACATGGATGGCAACATACCAACGTATAAAGATAGGCTTTTAGCGGAAAGGTATCGTTATCAACATTATGTTGATTACGATTCAACCTTTTACCTGTTGCCACGGTAAATCCATTTGGCTAATGCTTGCTAAAGCTGCATGCTTCATTTATGAAATATGTCAGCTTAACGGGAAAATCGCTTTCCTGAAAAGGAAACCTTTCGGAGGATGTTTACAACATCTTGTCGGTTTTGTCGTACCAAAACTAGCAAACAAGGTTTGCAAGTTATTCGATCCATGTTTGGATTGAAGCAAGCATAGGTTCTTGGAATTATCGTTTTTGATGTAATCATAATGGTTTATGATTTAATTCAAAACGAAAATGTATGTGACCTGGTGTCTCATACGCTTTGAGCTATGGATTCACAAACAGGCCAATCCTTGTGATAGTCACTGGATTGAAGTTAAGAACATACTTAGTATCTTAGATATCTAAGGATGTTGTCTTATACTATGGAGAAGGAGAACTTGAAGTGACTAAGATCACTGCTGCAAGTTTCTTAAACCGATATAAATGACTGAAAGTCCAAACGGTACTACAAAGTTTGAATAATGGTACAGTGAGCTGGAAATCTTCCAAGCAATATACTGTTACCATATAAACAACAAATGCGGGTTATTGCGGCAGCTGAGGCGGCAATAAAAGCCTTCTGGGTCGATAAATAAATCTAATTAGATTAGATATAATTCTGTTAGTAGTTGAGCTAGGCGTCAGCATAGGCTAAAGAATTAATGGTCTCATCAACGATCCAGATACATACCTCGACTATTCATCTGATTCGTTTGGATCATACATCGTGGCGATGTGATGATCGTATAAATCGCATCAGACGATAATCATGAAAATCCGCTGACGAAAGCATTTCCTCAGCAATTTGAGCCAACCGTATATAGTTCGGGTGTAAGACACTCGAGTGACTGGCTATAGGCCAAGTGGGAGATTGTTGGACAATTATGACCCATAGCGTCACTATTTGTACAGATCATGGTGTTGTTGTACAAATTAACTATGTGACAAAGGAGATTGCACTCTTATCATTTGTGATTAGATCACCTAGATATATAAATGATAAGAGGTCCCTGTGATTTGTTCCTGGATTGAGAATGATATGAGACAGTATCAATCCACGAAGGATAAATCATTAAATATCCCTAGTCAGAGCGTTATCGAGATTGGACATCGATGAATGCGTAAAAGACTAGTATTACACTTGTGCGCGTTGTTAGGGCACAACGGCATAGTTTTCATATATTTGGGTATAGGATACTCATGAAAGTGTAATAGGAGGTTGTGTTTTACCGATGGTACGGGAAACAGCTTCGCTCTGGATAGACCCCCTCGGAATTCCATTGGTAGTATGACTATGTGTCTATGGAAGTCCGAAATCAGGGTAGGTGTATTTGGTCTTAACCTGAGACTTGCACCGCTAATACTTATGACAATCAATATACTTTGGTTGAGGTCGTCCAGGGCTTTAACAGGCTCTATGCACGCCAATGCTGGGTATATTGAGAATCGTAGTGTGTTGGGTGTGATGTCAAGACGGAAGTGTCACTCCAGTCATATGGAGATGATGATCGCGTATGGATATAGAACTGGTTCTCTAAAAAGGTTGCAATCGTCAGGATAATATGACTTGGTCATGATTATCCGATATTAAAGAGACTAGTTGCTCGTAATCCGATATATGCTTCTTACGGGGCAGACACTGTACCAGCCTCAGGCCTTGCATGTGATCATCCGATACTGGACAGAAATACGCAATACTACGTATACTATGTCTGATATAGATCCTTTATTCCTGTAAGGATATTTCCGGAGAATGGGTAGGTATGGGACACAAACTGGACGACGCATGCTGTTCTAGGCTCGCGGCCCGGTCGGGAGTACGGAGTAGCCACGGGGGACTAAACCGGAGAATAATGGAGTCGCCACCCGGTGTGAACCGGGAAAATGTGATTTAAGACCGCACTCACCCCTCGCAAGGGAAGACCTCAAACCGTTGGGTTCGGAATGGTCTCTTACTTATGTCACTTGTAATGAAAGGATTTTTGTAATAATTTAATCAAGCTTAAGTAACACTTATTTCCAAGAGTATCATGCTTCTAAATCCATATGCACAAAAATAAAACTTACACCTAAATTTGCATATATTTCACATCTAAGATTGCATGCTTGAAAGTACATCAAAGTAGCAACGAACATACAACTTCATTGGCATATTGTATTCATGGAAACACAAGCACACACTAACCACACAAGCACACATAAAGGCGAATCAAATAATGCTGAACATGTGATTTCATAGACATATCATAAACAAATAGCCATTACATGTCCAAGCACAAATAAAAGAGTCAACTAAGTACATAATGCAAAAAGACACTTAAGGATGCAATTAGGCATTAAATTAAGCATGCTATGACGTGGTGCAAAAGAAGATAACTAATATGGACACAAACACACATGTGAGCACTTTTCCAAGTGGTACGTGGAATTGTATCCCAAGTACAGATCGCATTACCGTCCATTCGGAATCGGCTACGGAATTTATGTCTGGGTTTCCATCCAAAATACTACAAGAAATAATACTCAAATGCTATCATAACATGGATATATGAATTATAATACGTTAAGCCAAGACTAAGGTAAATGATGCAATCAATAGATGAAAGACACGGAAAATATCGTGGTAAAGGTAGCCTTTTAGGCTTTTCTTCCCCCAAATGGAGAACCTTTTAATCCAACACAATAAGCCAATGAGGCTTTCATTACAATGCGTACAAAGACAATGATAACTATATGAAACTTCGTATACCCGATTAAACACATCTTACATTCAAACGAATATACATCAACCGGCGCGGCAAAGTATCGTGGTAAAGGATTTTAACCCCTCCAAATAAGGGACCTTTAATCCGACTTACTAAGCCCATGCGCTCGATCGCATCATGCATACAAAGAATAAATTCAATAATATCAAACTTAGTATGCCTGATTGGACATATCTTACATCCAACCGAACACACATCAACCGGCGCGGCAAAAAATCGTGGTAAAGGATTTTAAACCCTCCAAATAGGAGACCTTTAATCTGACTTACTAAGCCTATGCGCTCGATTGCGTCACGCATAAACAAGTAACATGCGGAATTCAAATGACGAAAAATAAATAAATCAAAGCAATATAAAATAAAAGAATGTGCCGTTTACTCAAGCGGTACGTGGAGTTGTATCCCGAGTACAGATCATACTACCGTCCATTCGGAATCGGCTATGAAATTTATGTCCGGGTTTCCATCCGATATACCACGAGAGTTGACACATCTTTCATTTTATTCCAAGGCCACAACATACAATATTTCGTAATACATGCATATTTATCTACTCAAGGGCCACAACATGCATTTCAACATAACAATCATGCGAACAATACTCAATAAATAATAAAAATAAAACAGAAAACGAATGTGGAAAATACCCTCAGGTCTAACCTTTCTTGCCGACTTTCGGACTTGCGTTTCACGGAGATCGGAAGGGTAAAGCTCCTCAACTTCTCTGGTTCACTGGTTTAGAGTCTTAGCTCACTGTTTTGCTGTTTTGCTTGCTGTTTGACCTCCATTTTGCTGTTTTTTCTCTGTATTTTCTGCACACTGTTTCAGGTCACTATTTGGTGTTTTAATGGATTGTTTTGGGTGATTTGGAGGGCTAATTGGGTGCGACTTTTAAGGGCTTTGAGGGGGGACTTTATGCAGTTTTTTAGTTCAGTTTTAAGGTGATTTTAGGGCTGTTTATGGGTTAAAATGGCAAAAAAAAAAAAACTGGGCAGAATGGGCAGTGATGTGCGGCAGTTTTAGGGGGATTGAAGGGCGTTTTTTGTGACTGTTTTGGTGTGCAGTGGGGGGGGGGGAAGTGTTTGGGGCTGTTTTGTGCGACTTTAGGACTGTATTTGAGGCTTATTTTGGTGTGGATTAGGGTTGTGAAAGGTGGCTAAAGATGCGGCAAAGGGGGCTGTCTAAGGGATGGGTATTCGGTGGTGAGAGTAGAGGAGATGGAGAGAAATTTTGTTGCTTCTTTCTTGGTGTGTGCGTGAATGTGTGCTAGGGTGTATGGGCGTGAATTCCAATTGTGTGAAGGGAGTACATATCTTTGGTTAGGGGTTGTTTATATAGAGAAGGGTTAGGGCTTCACCTTGTCTCACAAGGAAGGGATTTGGTGCATTCAATTAGGATATGATTTAGTGTTAGACAAGGAAAGCAATGGATTTGATTGGGGGACATGTCTTGGCTAGATTAGGAATACAATATATTTGATTGGTGTTAATTAGACATTTAATTTGTTAGATTAGGAAGCCAATATTTTTAATTGGTTATGATTGATTTTAATTAGGCATAATATTTCTTTAATTTAGTATATAATATTTTGGATTAGGAAGTTACAATATTTTAATTTGGTATAATTATATTTATGTCTTATTTAATTTGGTATGATTTTATTTCACGTTTTATTTAATTTGGTAAATGGCTTAATTAATTATTTTATTTAATTTGGTATATTATTTCATTAATATATTATTTAATTGGGTTGTATTTTGAGGGCCTTGGGCATGTGGGCCAAGTGTGGTGGGCTAGGTGTTGTGTTGGTTTGCTGAGTGGGTTTGGGCCAAGGTTAAATGGTTCTGGGTTTTTTAGGCTAAAGGTGCTTTAAAACGGAGGTCCAACGAGTGAGCCTGGAGCTAAACAAGCGAATAAACTTTAACAAAATACCGATTCCCTTCCGACAACCGTTTCCCGCAACTTCCTCGACTAAAAAGGTAGTGTCTCCAAATGAGACTCATCATAGGGACTCACATGCAAAAATGCAGTGCCTACAGTCGCCCCCACTTTGATGGGACTTGTGTAATATGTAACAGTGACAATCCTATCAAAGTTATGCAATGCATTTTCACTTACCTTGCTCGCCAGCTGCCACTTGACTTACCATGTGTTGAGTTGAGTTGATTTGATGGTGAAGTGCTGCGACCCCTGGTTCATTCCCGAACCGTGCTCCATTTTTAGAGCGCCATTTTCGGCATCTTTTGTGTGTGTGCTCCATTTTGGAGCGCCATTTCCGGCATTTGTTGTGTGTGCTCCATTTTGGAATGCCATTTTCGGCCTTTGCTGTGTGTGCTCCATTTTGGAACGCCATTTCTGGCATTTGCTGTGTGTGCTCCATTTTGGAACGCCATTTTCGGCCTTTGCTGTGTGTGCTCCATTTTGGAACGCCATTTTCGGCATTTGCTGTGTGTGCTCCACTTTGGAACGCCATTTTCGGCCTTTGCTGTGTGTGCTCTATTTTGGAACGCCATTTTCGGCATCTGTTTTGGGTGCTCCAATTTTTAGTGCCATTTTCGGCATCTGCTATGTGTGCTCCATTTTTGGGGTGCCATTTTCGGCATCTGTTGTGGTAGCGGTCCATTTCTGAAACGTGTTGTGCGAGAATATGGCTCATTTTTTAACCGTTATTTGATGAGATGGTCTTTGCCGCTACAAACCTGCGAACACAAAACAAACATTGCATGTATGTGATATGTATGCATGTATGCATGGATATGTATCATATTCCGATGGGTTAGGCCTTCCTTGGTCCATTTCCGAACCGTGCTCCATTTTTGGGGTGCCACTTTCGGCAAGATGTGAAAGTAGTCCATTTTCGAAACATGTTCCACTTTCGGAGTGCCATTTTTGGCGAGATGTGATAGTAGTTCATTTTCGAACCATGCTCCACTTTCGGAGTGCCATACTCGACCAAACTGATGCTGATGTGGGCTCGCCCTTGGGACTCGTCCCTAAACTGAAACTGATTTGGGCCTCGGCCCTGGGACTCATCCCAAAACTGAAACTAATGTGGGCCTCCGCCCCTAAATTGATGCTGATATGATGTGGGCCTCGCCCCCAAGCTGATATTGATATGGGCCTCAGCCCTAAACTGATAATGATGTGGGTCTCGGCCCTAAACTGATGCTGATGTGGGCCTCGCCCTAGGCTGATACTGATGTGGGCCTCGGCCCTGACTGATACTGATATGGGCCTCAACTGATACTGATGTGGGCCTTGGCCCAGGGCTGATATTGATGTGGGCCTCGGCCCTAAACTGATGCTGATGTGGGCCTCGCCCCAAGCTGATACTGATGTGGGCCTCGGCCCTGGGACTCATCCCCGAACTGTAACTGATGTGGGCCTCAGCCCCGGGACTCATCCCCAAACTGATGCTGACATGGGCCTCGCCCCCAGACCGATACTGATATGGGCCTCGGCCCTGGGACTCATCCCAAAACTCTTACTGATATAGGCCTCGGCCCTGAGACTCATCCCTAAACTGATACTGATGTGGGCCTCGGCCCTGGGACTCATCCCCAAACTGATGCTGACATGGGCCTCGCCCCCAGACCGAGACTGATATGGGCCTCGCCCTAAACTGATACTGATATGGGCCTCGCACCCAGCTGATACTGATGTGGGCCTCGCCCCCAACTGATACTGATATGGGCCTCGCCCCCAACTGATACTGATATGGGCCTCGCCCCCAGACTGATACTAATATGGGCCTCGCCCCAAGACTGATACTGCTGATATGGGCCTCGCCCCCAGACTAATACTGATGTGGGCCTCACCCCCAACTGATACTGATATGGGCCTCGCCTCCAGACTGATATTGCTGATATGGGCCTCGCCCCCAGACTGATACCGCTGATATGGGCCTCGCCCCCAGACTGATACTGATATGGGCCTCACCCCCAGACTGATATTGATATGGGCCTCGCCCCTGTGATTTATTCCTGAAGACTGCTGACATTGTATTGTTTCTGCTTCTGGTTGGCTTGCATTTGACGCTTTCTCTTTTTCTCCGTTGAAACCTGTTATTACAAAACATAACAAACACAAAAAGGATGCAAATATGTTACGTGTATGAATGCATGCATGATTGAGTTTCCTATCCCGTTGGGCTAGGTCTTCTGCCAGTACTCTTGGTGGCTGCTCGGTCTTTTGACAAGTCTGTCATCTTCCCTAACCAACGGGTATCTATGATGGCTTTCAAGACAAAATGGGGTTAACATGGTGCATGTATGCATGAGGTGCATGTGATGCATGCGATACAAGAAATATATCAACTCATTAAAATTTTCACACAAATCGGCCCATCATCATTTTAAAAGCTTTTGGGCTAACTGTCATAGGAGTGAACTCGTCCCAGTTTAAATGGCCCAATAAGTTCACATCTCATGGCAAGAAGTCCAACCGTATCCAAATGATAATGTTCCTAAACACAAACATATAATGGCACATTGGCGTTTTAGAAGCTTTTGGCCCAATCATCATAAGATATGTTCTTGTCCCAGTTTAAATGGCCCAACAAGCCCATACCTCATGACAAAAGGTCCGAATGGATCCAAACGACCATGTTCCTAAACACAAGCATAAAATAAAGATAATGCAAACATAAAACAATGATTTCTACAGAATGGCCCATCAACATTTCAGAAGCTTTGGGCCTAATGGTCATAAAGTACGAACTCGCCCCAGTTTAAATGGCCGAGCAACTTCGCATTTCTGACAATAGTCCAACTGCATCCAAATGAGGATGGTCCACAAGCACATACTCAAAGAAATAATTGTTACTTTAACCATACAACCCCGGTCTATGGGTGGGTTCGCAAGAGTGTAGACAAAGGCTCTCACCGGCGAATGATGGCCCACAACTAGGCCTCCCCAATCAAGGGTTCGAGCGACCAAATGAGCGCACCCTTTTTTATACACTAAGGTACCTGCCAATGAGCTATGGTGTGTGACTGACTGTCAAATGGATTTCCCGTTGTAGATTCCCCAGAGGGAGGGTGGAGCAAGGCTCTCTTAAGTACCCTAGCCTCTTAGGCTCTTATCGCTTGGTGTCAGGAATAAACAATGAGTCCTCCAAATTAGTCCATCACAATAGGCTACAGGTAGATGGCTATATAAGTGCCTTCACAGCTTTTCCTTCTAGGAAGGTAGTGAATGAAGAAAGACACCAAACCATTACCTAGCCTCAAAATGCCCTTGATTAAACCCCCATTGTATCCAATATAGACACGGTCAATTAGAACATAAATCCAAACATTACAAGACAATATTTCGGGGCCGATTCTCTATCCCCAGTGGAGTCGCCAGATTGTGGGACACAAACTGGACGACGCATGCTGTTCTAGGCTCGCGGCCCGGTCTGGAGTACGGAGTAGCCACGGGGGACTAAACCGGAGAATAATGGAGTCGCCACCCGGTGTGAACCAGGAAAATGAGATTTAAGGCCGTACTCACCCCTCGCAAGGGAAGACCTCAAACCGTTGGGTTCGGAATGGTCCCTTACTTATGTCACTTGTAATGAAAGGATTTGTGTAATAATTTAATCAAGCTTAAGTAACACTTATTTCCAAGAGTATCATGCTTCTAAATCCATATGCACAAAAATAAAACTTACACCTAAATTTGCATATATTTCACATCTAAGATTGCATGCTTGAAAGTACATCAAAGTAGCAACGAACATACAACTTCATTGGCATATTGTATTCATGGAAACACAAGCACACACTAACCACACAAGCACACATAAAGGCGAATCAAATAATGCTGAACATGTGATTTCATAGACATATCATAAACAAATAGCCATTACATGTCCAAGCACAAATAAAAGAGTCAACTAAGTACATAATGCAAAAAGACACTTAAGGATGCAATTAGGCATTAAAGTAAGTATGCTATGACGTGGTGCAAAAGACGATAACTAATATGGACACAAACACACATGTGAGCACTTTTCCAAGTGGTACGTGGAATTGTATCCCAAGTACAGACCACATTACCGTCCATTCGGAATCGGCTACGGAATTTATGTCTGGGTTTCCATCCGATATACTACAAGAAATAATACTCAAATGCTATCATAACCTGGATATATGAATTATACTACGTTAAGCCAAGACTAAGGTAAATGATGCAATCAATAGATGAAAGACACGGCAAATATCGTGGTAAAGGTAGCCTTTTAGGCTTTTCTTCCCCCAATGGAGAACCTTTTAATCCAACACAATAAGCCCATTCGCCTTTCATTACAATGCGTACAAAGACAATGATAACTATATGAAACTTCGTATACCCGATTGAACACATCTTACATTCAAACGAATATACATCAACCGGCGCGGCAAAGTATCGTGGTAAAGGATTTTAACCCCTCCAAATAGGGGACCTTTAATCCGACTTACTAAGCCCATGCGCTCGATCGCATCATGCATACAAAGAATAAAGACAATAATATCAAACTTAGTATGCCCGATTGGACATATCTTACATCCAACCGAACACACATCAACCGGCGCGGCAAAGCATCGTGGTAAAGGATTTTAACCCCTCCAAATAGGGGACCTTTAATCCCACTAAGTAAGCCCATGCGCTCGATTGAGTCATGCATAAACAAGTAACATGCGGAATTCAAATGACGAAAAATAAATAAATCAAAGCAATATAAAACAAAAGAAGGTGTCGTTTACTCAAGCGGTACGTGGAGTTGTATCCCGAGTACAGATCATACTACCGCGAGAGTTGACACATCTTTCATTTTATTCCAAGGCCACAACATACAATATTTCGTAATACATGCATATTTATCTACCCGATTGAACACATCTTACATTCAAACGAATATACATCAACCGGCGCGGCAAAGTATCGTGGTAAAGGATTTTAACCCCTCCAAATAGGGGACCTTTAATCCGACTTACTAAGCCCATGCGCTCGATCGCATCATGCATACAAAGAATAAAGACAATAATATCAAACTTAGTATGCCCGATTGGACATATCTTACATCCAACCGAACACACATCAACCGGCGCGGCAAAGCATCGTGGTAAAGGATTTTAACCCCTCCAAATAGGGGACCTTTATCCCACTTAGTAAGCCCATGCGCTCGATGAGTCATGCATAAACAAGTAACATGCGGAATTCAAATGACGAAAAATAAATAAATCAAAGCAATATAAAACAAAAGAAGGTGTCGTTTACTCAAGCGGTACGTGGAGTTGTATCCCGAGTACAGATCATACTACCGCGAGAGTTGACACATCTTTCATTTTATTCCAAGGCCACAACATACAATATTTCGTAATACATGCATATTTATCTACTCAAGGGCCACAACATGCATTTCAACATAACAATCATTCGAACAATAGTCAATAAATAATAAAAATAAAACAGAAAATGAATGTGGAAAATACCCTCAGGTCTAACCTTTCTTGCCGACTTTCGGACTTGCGTTTCACGGAGATCGGAAGGGTAAAGCTCCTCAACTTCTCCGGTTCACTGGTTTAGCATCTTAGCTCACTGTTTTGCTATTTTACTTGCTGTTTGACCTCCGTTTTGCTGCTGTTTTCTCTGTATTTTCTGCTCACTGTTTCAGGTCAATATTTGGTGTTTTAATGGATTGTTTTGGGTGATTTGGAGGGCTAATTAGGTGCGACTTTTAAGGGCTTTGAGGGGGGACTTTTTGCAGTTTTTTAGTTCAGTTTTAAGGTGATTTTAGGGCTGTTTTATGGGTTAAAATCGCAAAAAAAAACTGGGCAGAATGGGCAGTGATGTGCGACATTTTTAGGGGGAGTGAATGGCGTTTTTTGTGACTGTTTTGGTGTGCAGTGGGGGGGCAGTGTTTGGGGCTGTTTTGTGCGACTTTTGGACTGTATTTGAGGCTTATTTTGGTGTGGTTTAGGGCTGTGAAAGGTGGCTAAAGATGCGGCAAATGGGGCTGTCTAATGGATGGGTATTCGGTGGTGAGAGTGGAGGAGATGGAGAGAAATTTTGTTGCTTCTCTCTTGGTGTGTGCGTGAATGTGTGCTAGGGTGTATGGGTGTGAATTCCAATTGTGTGAAGGGAGTCCATGGCTTTGGTTAGGGGTTGTTTATATAGAGAAGGGTTAGGGCTTCACCTTGTCTCACAAGGAAGGGATTTGGTGCATTCAATTAGGATATGATTTAGTGTTAGACAAGGAAAGCAATGGATTTGATTGGGGGACATGTCTTGGCTAGATTAGGAATACAATATATTTGATTGGTGTTAATTAGGCATTTAATTTGTTAGATTAGGAAGTCAATATTTTTAATTGGTTATGATTGATTTTAATTAGGCATACTATTTCTTTAATTTAGTATATAATATTTTGGATTAGGAAGTTACAATATTTTAATTTGGTATAATTATATTTTATGTCTTATTTAATTTGGTATGATTTTATTTCATGTTTTATTTAATTTGGTAAATGGCTTAATTAATTATTTTATTTAATTTGGTATATTATTTAATTAATATTTTATTTAATTGGGTTGTATTTTGAGGGCCTTGGGCGTGTGGGCCAAGTGTGGTGGGCTAGGTGTTGTGTTGGTTTGGTGAGTGGGTTTGGGCCAAGGTTAAATGGTTCTGGTTTTTTAGGCTAAAGGTGCTTTAAAACGGAGGTCCAACGAGTGAGCCTTGAGCTAAACAAGCGAATAAACTTTAACGAAATACCGATTCCCTTCCGAAAACCGTTTCCCGCAACTTCCTCGACTAAAAAGATAGTGTCTCCAAATGAGACTCATCATAGGGACTCACATGCAAAAATGCAGTGCCTACAGTAGGCATGGTGTTTTGCTAGAAGCCAACCTTGTCTTGTAATTCGGTATAAACGTAGTACGAGGTACTTACGCGTTCGGATAGTCCGACGACCGAATTTACTGCCAACATATCCGGGGATCTCATGGGTCGCTTCCCAAAGATTCACCGATGACGTATTACTCGCACTTTTAATTAATCTGGGATTAATTAGATGAGAGATAAAATGAATTTGGGATTAATTGCAGAGATATTTTATCTGGGATAAAATATCATTTAAAGAGAGAAAACGATTAATTTGGAATTAATCGATAAATTAATATATTCGATATATTAAACGAAATTAGATTTCGACGCGGAATTAAAATTAGATTTTAATTCGGGTGAACGAGTTAATTTAGAATTAATTCGTTAGTGATGTGAATAGTAATTATGCTAGGCATGATTATTTAATTAAATTAGATGTAATTACGACGCAACGAAAAATTCGTTAATTTGGAATTAGCGAACCCGAGCCCGGGATTATTTGTGAGCGCATTCGCATTTCGAATTCGAGTGCGGCACGCAAGTCAAATCAAGCGTCAAATCGCTAGTCGCATCTAGCGTCACTTCAAGCGTCAAATCATGTCACTTTGAGTGAAGTGACAAGTGATTGATTGATTGATGTGATTGAGTGATGTTTGTGGTTGTTTGCATTAAAAGTTTGACTTTTTATTAGCCAAATTTTTGGTATATGATTTAATAAAATCAATACAAAATTAGACAACACACATTTTACTCATCTCTCTCTCCAATCTTCTTCATCTTCACGCCCTTTGGGCTGCTGTTCTTTCTTGCTTCTGGTTTGGCAATCTGCCGTGAACCAAGAGAGAAACATGGGAAGAAAAGTCACGATTTTGTGGCAAATCGGGAGTGCTAGCACACTACGGGCTCATGTGAAGGTGATAGGGAAGTCCACCCATGAGCCGGGATCGTTTCGACGAAGCTTGGAGCTTGTTCGAGGACCTCCAATGGCCGCAACTCAGTGGACTGTCACAGCAGCTCACAACCGAAGAACAGATGGCAGAATTTCATTTTTTGTTTCCTCCGCGTCCTCAACCGCTCGATGTAACTATTCCACGAATTCCTCGAATGTATTCACACATGTTCATGCTTGATTTATGATCCTTGGGACCCTTAGATCATCCAACAATAACATCCTCCAAAGCTCTCAAATCTTGGCCTGGTGATTCAAGAAAAAAATCAAGAAAAGCTTTAGGAAATAAGAGATTAATGGTAATCTTCAATTCCTCTAAGCTTTGAAAGCATTTTTCTGTTCTTGATTTCTAGAGATTCTATGGTTTCTTCTTTTCTAAATTTGGGGCTTTTTGGTTTTGAGGATGATTGGAAGGCTTTGTGATGTGTAAGTTGTTTTTTGGATGAGATGAATGTAATATTTATTCTATTTGATCATTTGATGATAAGTTGTCATTCTAGAGTTTTAATTACCACTCTGGTAATGCCTTGAATTGTTCTTCTGTCTTCATTGGTGGTGACTTGAATTGGTGTTTTGTTTAATATGATTAATGTTGAAAAGTTTAGATTATAGCATGAGAAATGATTGATTTTTTGTTGCCAAATCATATCTGAAAAAACTGGGTTTTGAGGTGATGAAAATGATGGCTTTTAATGTATTGGATGTGTTTTAGGGTATTGGAACAATTGCCGGAAATTATTTCGGAGTTGAAGAAGTATAACCTGCGAACTGGCTTTACCTACCCGGGTGACTTTTGAACCAACCGGGTGATGGCTTTGCTGCCCAAACAATGAATTGTTGTTGGACAAAATGACCCATAGCGTCACTATTTGCACAGAACATTGTGTTGCTGTAGCAAAGTTAACTATGTAACAAGGAAATTGCACTCTCGTCATTTGTGATTAGATCACCATAGATATATAAATGAAGAGAGGTCCCTATGATTAGTTCCTGGATTGAGATGATATGAGACAGTATCAGTCCACGAAGGATTAATCATTAAATATCCCTAGCCGTAGTATTATCGAGACTGGACATCGATAATGCGGAATAGGCTAGTATTGCACTTGTGCGCGTTGTGAGGGCACAACGGCATAGTTCTCATATATATATATGTATTGGATACTTATGCAAGTGCGATAGGAGGTCGTGTTTCACCGATGGTACGGGAAACAGCTTCGCTCTGGATAGACCCTTCGGAATCCCATTGGTATTATGACTAGGTGTCTATGGGAGGCCGAAATCAAGGTAGGTGTGTATAGTCTTAACCTGAGACTTACATCGCTAATACTTACGACAATCGGTAAACTTTGGTTTTGGTGGTTGGGGGATCTTAACTGGTTCTGTGTTCACCACTTCTGGGTTTATCAGAGAGTCGTAGTGTATTGGATGTGATGTCGAGACGGAAGTATCACTCCAGTCATAATGGAGATGATGTCACGCAGGATACGGTATTAGTGCTCTTTTAGTGATGCGCATCCAATCGGGATATTATGACCAGGTCATGAATATCCGATTATAGAGACTAGTTACCAGACATCCGATATGTGTTTCGGACGGGGCAGACACTTATCCAGCCCCAGCCCTAGCACGTGACCATCCGATACTGGGCCGATATGCACAATACATTTGTATACTACGCTTGATACAGATCTAGATATTCTTTGATGAATATGTCCGGAGAACCTGGGAAGACTTGGTGCTTTGCTAGGAGTCGACCTTGTCTCGTAAATCGGTAGAACGTAGTACTTGGTACGTACGTGATTCGGATACTCCGACGACCGTATTTACTGCCAGATTATCCGGGGATCTCATGGGTCGCTTCCCGATAATCCACCGATGACGCACAACTTGCACTCTTGAATAATCTGGGATTATAACAGAAGAGAGAGAAAATTAATCTAGGATTAATTACGGAGATATTTTATCCGGGATAAAATATCGTCTAGAGAGAGATAACGATTAATTTGGAATTAATCGGTAAATTATATATTCGATATATTATACGAAATTAGATTTCGACGCGTAATTAAAATTAGATTTTAATTCGGGCAAACGAGTTAGTTTGGAATTAATTCGTTAGCGACGTCAAATTATTCGATTGAATTAACGTCGCGACGTAAGCTCGGTATTTCGGAAATATCGAACCCGAACGCGTGAGTGCACGTGGGCCCACTTTCATTGGGAAACGTGTGGGGCCCACATGACACATGTCAGATATGCATTAACTTTGACACATGTCATATTATGCTTATTTGACACTCTAATGCATTGCATGGAGATTGTGTACAATGCACTCAATGGTATTGCATGGAAATGAAGTGTTTGACACTCTAAGCCTTTGCATGAATTTGTGTCATAAGTTTATTATTAATTTAATGAATTATGGCATAAATATAAATTGATTTTTGGTAAATCATTTTAATTAACAAACCTACACAATTCTCTCTAAAATCTCTCTTCCTCTCACGGCAAATGGAAGTAATTCTTCACTGGTTTTGAACCAGTTTGGCGTGACAATAGGGAAGCAAGAGTGGTTTCTCATGGTGAGAAATCAAGTGCTAGCACACTTACAAGTCTTGCGAAGGTGGTAGGGAGGTTTCCCATGAGACGGGATCCATCCGACGATGATTGGAGCTCCGTTTCTTCACTCAATTTTCTGTTTTGTAGGCAGTGGACTGCATGCAGTAGGCTTACATGGCAGTGCGTTTTTGGGCTTGAATCGTCTCCAAATCGACTCTACCGATCAATGTGAGTATTCCGCTACCTCCGTTGATGTGTTCACACATAATTTCATGTCTTGTTTGATCTTGGGACCTTATAGAAAACCAACAATGGCATCATGAGCTAAAGTTGCAAGCATGAAATTTGTAGGGCTTAAAATTTGGGTAAATGTTTGTTGAGCATGATTTGAATGAATTGTTTGTTTGAGTATGCTTATAACATGTTTAAATTCATTTTGGTTGGACTAATTTGATGAAAAATGATTTGGAATTATTTTCCCCAAATATTTCATGTTGGCCGAATGTGTAATTGATTTTGAATCATTGGAATTTTGTTGATTTTAATTCATTGGATGAGTTAAAATCATGTAGGATGATGTTAATTTAATGTCAATTGGATTGTACTTTGAATTGAACATAACCCTAAATTCCATGTGTTGGCCGAATGGTATATGCCCTTAATGTCTTGGTGTTTTTTTGATTTTATGAACATTGGATGTGTATGAAATCATTCGGGAAGTTAATACGTTGTCGATTGTGTAATTAATCGGATTGAATTCAAATCGGACAAATAACCTTCCTTGGCCGAGACTTAGCAAGCATGTTTATGGGTTTGATTTTTCATTATGTGTGTTTGACATGTGATAATGAATTAAGCATGATTAATTGGACTAATTTGGTGCTTCGGAAATATCGATTTAGGTCATTAATCATCGTAATGCACTTTTGGTAATTAAATTGTGAAAATTGGATTTTTGGATTTAATTAATTAGGCCTAATTTTGGAAATTAGAATTTAAGGTTGTAATTGGGCCTATTGGGCTTGATTTATCAAGTTTGGTTTAGGCCAAGTGGATTGGATCCAATTGGGCCCAAAACCTTAACCATAAAGCCCAATTGCGACTAATGAACCTTTAATGTTTAATTGGGCCTAATGGGCCGAAATTGATTTCTCTAAGGCATTTTGGGTGATTCCCACTATTGGGCTTTGGTTGCCGAAGCCCATGCCTAAAGAAATTAATTGAAGCCCATTAGACTTAAATTAAATTGACGTTGGACGTTAATCGGACTTTGAGTCCCGACACGATTGAATTTGGAATTTAAATCGTAAAAGGTTTATTAATATAAAGTGCAATATTCAATTTGGAATTGAATAGTGAATTAGTATTAAATACATGTTAAATTGGATTTAATTATGTAGTTTAATTTAATTCATGAATTCGTACTTTGAGTACTTATTCGCAAAAACGAGTTTGACTCGAACAAAATCAAATCGTTGTTTGAACATTGGATGATCACTTAATTATCAGATTAATTAATTTGATTAGATTGATTGATAGCATGCTTGTATGTGTGAATACATGGTTGTGTTGAATGAATAACGTATATCGGATGGATATTAGTCGGGTGGGCAATTTTGGAAATTGTTGTAATAAATTTGATTTATTAAATTGGACCTGCGTGTCCAGCCTTATCACCTTCTTTCTCTTTGTATTCTCTTCTCACCTATTCCCCTCTATGTATATGAGGTTTCTTTAGAAGTGTAGTGTAACGGGTAGAAGTAGTACAAGTGCTAGCTTGAGTGAGAAAGAGAGAGATTTGATCTAGGATCAATGTGTAAAGTATCCATCCGCATATCGTTATTATTTTATTTCATACTCGCTTTATTATGTATTTAGAATGCATGTTTAAGGGTGTATGATGATGAGACCTTAACAAAGATAATTAAAATTGGTAGCCAATTTGCATGCGAAAATCCCTCAACATATTTAAGCAAATATCCTTCCATTGAATGATTCTTGTTCAAGATCCGAAGTTGGCATTGTTTGTTTTTGACCAAAGTCAAGACCTTTGTCAATCTAGGATGTACTTGAATCATGAGAGTTTTGTTAGATATGGTGTCTTGTCCAAATCGTGATTTTTATTGGCCAAAGTCAGATCACTTTTTGTCCAATGACATTGATTACGAAACTTTCCTCGTCAATGGGTCCCGCTTAACTGGAATCATTAGGTTTGTTTTTGGCCAAAGCCATGGCCTAGATGATTCAGAGGATAGGGTTAGGAAATATATTGGATATATTGACATATATATTGTATATATGTTTCGGACTTGGATGTCCACCTAACCGGATCTAGGAATTGGATGAGATCCAATTGATCTGTGAGATCTACCTAGTTAAATAGCATACAGCTTTTTATTGGCCAAAGTCAGGGTTGTGTGTTATTTAATGGGATCCTAGCCCACTAGGAAACACGGTTTCCCGAGTACTCCACAGAGGGTTAGAGGCTCGACGAAAAATAGTGGGAGGCAAGTATTGAATTTGCAACATTCGTTCAATTACTCGCTAAACACGCTCATTTATATTTTACTCGTCGTATTAATCAAAAGTATTAGTTGGACTAATATTTTATGTTGTTTTTAAATATATAGTTGGACTATATACAAACTTATTCAATATATAGTTGATTTTATAATTGGATTATAGTAATCAATATAATTGAATTAAAATGATAGTTGATTTTATAAATGGATTATAGTAATCAATATTAAAATTATAGTTGATTAAATAATTGGATTATTGTAATCATTATAATAAATAGTACCTTATTAAAATTGATTAAATAGTTGGACTATTGAAATCAAGATAGAATTGAAAGGTTGAATATTTAAAATATATAATCCTTGGATTAAATGTTTTAAATGATTTAATTTTCAATTGGGAATTAATAATAGGTTAATTTATTTGATAAAATAACTTATTATGACTAAGCCCATTATTAAGCAAATAGTAGAGCATAAAGTCTTTGGAAGATTTATGTGATGATGACTTTAGTGCTTAATTAATATACTTATAATAAATCTATCTTTAGATTTAAAAGTATTAAAATTGCAATTAATAATTCTTGAAGAATGATTTGACTATTCTAGTGGAGAAAAGTCAAAGTTTGCAATTGGGCATGTAGCACAAGGTGCACATCATTTTGATATTCTAAAACCCAAAGGTTTGTGAAATATTGAAAAGGATAATTGACATATCCCAAAGTGACTACCATTTGGATATGGAAGACACGAAGGAATTAAAGAAAGGGCGAGGCTCTAACTTTAAAATATTTGTCAAAGTTATGTTCACTACTAGTATTAAAATTGAATTTTAAATACTTAGTGTGGTACATAATACATATATGTATTGACGTTCAGAATCCGCTGTGAGCTGGATACTGGCTTCAAGCCGAGATTTCTTTGCGGATTGGAAACGGGACGAAAGTCGCTGTTTCGACCGTAATACCTAAGTTTGGAACTACCCTTTGGGTAGTACTTAAATTAGGAAATGTTATAATGTAACTAGTTTATCTAGAGACATTATCTCTATATCAGTGTTTAATCCATTGCGGATAAAACCTTTATATTCTAGAACACTAAAGTGTTTCAATATATAAAGATGATACTGAGATAAATACATTGGATGTAAATAACAGAATTTATATTTTGAATATAAATAAAATCTCAAACATATAAAATGACAAATAAATAGCTCAAATTGATTTGATCAATGGAGACTTATTTGTGGCATTGTTGTCTAGGACACAATTAAGAAGACTCGTATATCCACACTTTTAAGAGTGGGTACTAGGACTGATTTGACTATTCAAATAAGGTCTACGAATCTAGTTTATTAGGTTAAATACCTAAAATACTATTTACTTGGTAATAGTAAAAGGGCCACCGATCTGTTAGCCCTATTCATGGTGAAGTAAGTGGGCCCATATCTAGCCAGGCTAGATGTGAACGTGAATATTTCGTGACCTTAACGGATGCAGCATCGCGTTGTGGTTATGTGTTTCTTTTGAAGAACACAGATCGGAAACTTTTGAAGTTTCGACACGAAGTAAATTAACAGATCGGCTATAGTATTATTCCGCCACGGCAAGACCGTAATGGAAAATACTTAAGCAGTAGGTTTCTAATGTACATGAAAGAGTACGGTATTCTTTCATATGAGGACTCCTCCCGAGACACGTCAGTTAGACGGTGTGTTCCAAACCAAAAACGAATTTTTGTTGGACATGATAAAGTTTATCACGAGTCGCTCTGAGCTACTATTTCCTTCAACAGGATATGTATTAACAGTGCAAAACTTATTTGGAATAAGGTTCCATATAAATCTGTTTGACAGATATCATATAGGATATGAACAGGAAAGAAACGTGGTTTCTCATTCCTGATAATTTGGGTATGCCAGGCATAACGTTTGGATGATACCAAACTAAAAGACCCAAATTGGATAAGTGTCAATATAAGTTATCCTAAGGGAAACCTTAAGTATAGTACTTATATATCTCACATGAGAACAATGTAATTGTTGCTCACCATGCGGTTTTTCCTGAGAGGAATACCGATATGCAGTGGTCAGTGGGAGGATAGTGATACTCGATGAAAATCGGAGTAATACTGTTCAAGGCACGAAGTCCGTAATGGAACACAAATAGTTCATCTATGATGAATCTATACCATTAATCTTCAAATACACAAGAAACTCGTAGATCGGATAGAGTCAGAAAACAACCTAGGGTATGGGTTTCTGATCTAACCTCATAAAGATGTCAATCTTATGGAGGTGTACCATCCGACTACGTTATGAGGAAGTGATACGAGGTATCGACTCCCTATTATGGCAAAGTGCCATGAGTCCGAAATGGATTCCATGTATAACAACTATGTTTGGATACTAGTTGTTGTACCACAAGGCGTTGTGCCTATGGTACATTAAACGTCTTCAAGGAAGACATACATGGAAGGCAACATACCAACGTGCAAAGCTAAGCTTTTGACGGAAAGGTATCGTTATCAACATTATGTTAATAACGGTTCAACCTTTTACCTGTTGCCATGGTAAATCCATTTTGAAGATGCTTATTGATAACTATATATTTCATTTATGAAATATGTTAGTTACAAATCAAAATCGCTTTCCTGAAAAGGAAACCTTTTGGAGGATGTTTACAACATCCTGACGATTTTGTATAACCGACAAACAAGGTTTGCGGGGTTATTCGATCCATGTTTGGATTGATGCAAGCATAAGGTTCTTGGAACTGTCGTTTTGAAATAATCATAATGGTTTATGATTTGACTCAAAACGAAATAATTCTTGTGTATATAAGGAGGTTAGTGGGAGAGCGCACTGACAGTGAAATTCCCATAAAGCTATTGTTGAAAGCTTGGCTTTCAATAGAATTTCTCCGTAGAATTCTGGGGAGTAACAACCTTTATTAGAGGAATAAAGATCTACTGGGATAGATTTGGAGTTGTTAACACTCTCTGGGAAATTGTACATTTAAAATGTACTTGTATTGGTGTCTCATACGCTTCAAGCATATGGAGTCACAATCAGGTCAATCCAAGTGACAGTCACTGGATTGAAGTTAAGAACATCTGTTAGTATCTCTGAGAACTAAAGATGCTATCTTAAACTATGGAGAAGGAGAACTTGAAGTGACTGGGATCACTGCTGCAAGTTTCCAAACAGTTAAATACTGCGGTACTATAAAGTTTGAATAACGGGACAGTGAGCTGGAAATCTTCCAAGCAAGATAACTGTTGCCGAATAAACAACAAATGCGGATTATTGCTGCAGCTGAGGCAGCAATAGAAGTCTTTTGGGTCGAAGTAAATCTAATTAGATTAGATATAGTTCTGTTAGCAGCTGAGCTAGGCGTCAGCACAGGCTAAGGAATTAAAGGTCTCATCGACGATCCAGATATATACTTCTATATCATCTGATTCGTTCGGATCATACATCGTGGCGATGTGATGATCGTATAAATCGCGTCAAACGATAAACAAACAAATCCGCTGACGAAAACCTTTCCTCAGCAATTTGAGCGAACCGTACATAGTTCAGGTGTAGGACACTTGAGTGACTCGCAATGTGCCAAGTGGGAGATTGTTGGACAAAATGACCCATAGCGTCACTATTTGCACAGAACATTGTGTTGCTGTAGCAAATTAACTATGTAACAAGGAAATTGCACTCTCGTCATTTGTGATTAGATCACCATAGATATATAAATGAAGAGAGGTCCCTATGATTAGTTCCTGGATTGAGATGATATGAGACAGTATCAGTCCACGAAGGATTAATCATTAAATATCCCTAGCCGTAGTATTATCGAGACTGGACATCGATAATGCGGAATAGGCTAGTATTGCACTTGTGCGCGTTGTGAGGGCACAACGGCATAGTTCTCATATATATAAGTATTGGATACTTATGCAAGTGCGATAGGAGGTCGTGTTTCACCGATGGTACGGGAAACAGCTTCGCTCTGGATAGACCCTTCGGAATCCCATTGGTATTATGACTAGGTGTCTATGGGAGGCCGAAATCAAGGTAGGTGTGTATAGTCTTAACCTGAGACTTACATCGCTAATACTTACGACAATCGGTAAACTTTGGTTTTGGTGGTTGGGGATCTTAACTGGTTCTGTGTTCACCACTTCTGGGTTTATCAGAGAGTCGTAGTGTATTGGATGTGATGTCGAGACGGAAGTATCACTCCAGTCATAATGGAGATGATGTCACGCAGGATACGGTATTAGTGCTCTTTTAGTGATGCGCATCCAATCGGGATATTATGACCAGGTCATGAATATCCGATTATAGAGACTAGTTACCAGACATCCGATATGTGTTTCGGACGGGGCAGACACTTATCCAGCCCCAGCCCTAGCACGTGACCATCCGATACTGGGCCGATATGCACAATACATTTGTATACTACGCTTGATACAGATCTAGATATTCTTTGATGAATATGTCCGGAGAACCTGGGAAGACTTGGTGCTTTGCTAGGAGTCGACCTTGTCTCGTAAATCGGTAGAACGTAGTACTTGGTACGTACGTGATTCGGATACTCCGACGACCGTATTTACTGCCAGATTATCCGGGGATCTCATGGGTCGCTTCCCGATAATCCACCGATGACGCACAACTTGCACTCTTGAATAATCTGGGATTATAACAGAAGAGAGAAAATTAATCTAGGATTAATAACGGAGATATTTTATCCGGGATAAAATATCGTCTAGAGAGAGATAACGATTAATTTGGAATTAATCGGTAATTAATATATTCGATATATTATACGAAATTAGATTTCGACGCGTAATTAAAATTAGATTTTAATTCGGGCAAACGAGTTAGTTTGGAATTAATTCGTTAGCGACGTCAAATTATTCGATTGAATTAACGTCGCGACGTAAGCTCGGTATTTCGGAAATATCGAACCCGAACGCGTGAGTGCACGTGGGCCCACTTTCATTGGGAAACGTGTGGGGCCCACATGACACATGTCAAGATATGCATTAACTTTGACACATGTCATATTATGCTTATTTGACACTCTAATGCTTTGCATGGAGATTGTGTACAATGCACTCAATGGTATTGCATGGAAATGAAGTGTTTGACACTCTAAGCCTTTGCATGAATTTGTGTCATAAGTTTATTATTAATTTAATGAATTATGGCATAAATATAAATTGATTTTTGGTAAATCATTTTAATTAACAAACCATTACACAATTCTCTCTCAAATTCTCTCTTCCTCTCACGGCAATGGAAGTAATTCTTCACTGGTTTTGAACCAGTTTGGGCGTGACAATAGGGAAGCAAAGAGTGGTTTCTCATGGTGAGAAATCAAGTGCTAGCACACTTACAAGTCTTGCGAAGGTGGTAGGGAGGTTCCCCCATGAGACGGGATCCATCCGACGAAGATTGGAGCTCCGTTTCTTCACTCAATTTTCTGTTTTTGTAGGCAGTGGACTGCATGCAGTAGGCTTACATGGCAGTGCGTTTTTGGGCTTGAATCGTCTCCAAATCGACTCTACCGATCAATGTGAGTATTCCGCTACCTCCGTTGATGTGTTCACACAATTTCATGTCTTGTTTGACCTTGGACCTTTAGAAACAACATTTGTCACTGTTCGGGCAGCCCATGAACTGCCCTAATACTATTGGGGCTGACCTGGGCAGCCCTCATGATATTGGGTAGTCGGTGTTAGACATTATGTCCCATAGCGTCACTGTTTGTAAATGATATTGTATTATTGTACAAAATTAACTATGTGATAATGAATTGCCTTTTGCCGTTTTGTAATGATATTTACTTTGATATATAAATGGCGAAAGTCCATATGATAGTACCGGACCGGATTGAATGATATGAGACAGTATCAATCCATAAAGTTTAAATCATTAAATATCCCTAGTCGTAGTATTATCGAGACGGACATCGATAATGCGGAATAGACTAGTATTGCGCTTGTGCACGTGTGAGGGCACAACGGCATAGTTCTCATATATTTAAGTATTGGATACTTATGCAAGTGCGATAGGAGGTTGTGTTTTACCGATGGTACGGAAAACAGCTTCGCTCTGGATAGACCCCCGCGGAATCCCATTGGTAGTATGTCTACGTGTCTATGGGAGGCCGCATCAGGGTAGGTGTATATGGTCTTAACCTGAGACTTACATCGCTAGTACTTGCGACAATCGGTAAACTTTAGTTTTGGTGGTTGGGGACCTTAACCGGTTCTGTGTACACCTCTTCTGGGTTTATCGAGAATCGTAGTGTACTGGATGTAATGTCAAGATGGAAGTATCGCTTCAGACATATGGAGGTGATGATCACGCAGGGCACAGAACTAGTACTCTATAAAAGGTTGCAACCGTCGGGACAATATGACAAGGTCAGGATTGTCCGATTTAAAGAGACTAGTTGCTTGATGTCCGATATATGTTTCGTACGGGGCAGACACATCTCCAGCCCCAGGCCTAGCATGTGACCATCCGATACTGGATCGATGTACGCAATACTACGGTATACTACGCTTGATACAGATCTTATATTCCTATAAGAATATTTCTGGAGAATTGGGTAGGCATGGCGCTTTGCTAGAAGCCAACCTTGTCTTGTGAATCGGTATAGACGTAGTACGAGGTACGTACGTGTTCGGATTATCCGACGACCGGATTTACTGCCAAAATATCCGGAGATCTCTTGGGTCGCTTCCTGAAGATTCACCTATGATATTTGATTCGAACTTAATTAATCTTGGATTAATTACGGAGAAACTTTATCTCGGATAAAGTGCCTAGTTTAGAGAGAGAACGATTAATTTGGAATTAATCGACAAAATTATTATATTCGATATAATAATCGAAATTCGATTTCGACGCGAAATTAAAATTAGATTTTAATTCGGGCAAACGAGTTAGTTTAAAATTAATTCGTTAGCGACGTAAATAATAATTTCGCCAGGCGCAATTATTTATTTAAATTCGGTTTAATTAACGTCGCGACGTAAGCTCGGTATTTCGGAAATATCGAACCCGAACGCGTGAGTGGACGTGGGCCCACTTTCATTGGGAAACGTGTGGGGCCCACATGACACATGTCATTACATGCATGGTGTTAGTGTACAAAACACTCTATGGCATTGCATGGTGATAGTGTATAAAACACTCTATGGCATTGCATGGTGATAGTGTACATTCACTCAATGGGTTTGCATGGAGTTTGAGTGTTGGACACTCTAAGCCATTGCATGGTTTGTGTCATAGATTTATTATTAATTTAATAAATTATGGCATAAATATAAATTGATTTTTGGTAAAACAAAATAAATCAATCACACAATTCTCTCTTCTCTCTCAAATGCCGTGACTCTCCATGGAAGAACAAAGGAAGATTTGATCATCCATTCTCCATTTTGCTAGCACAAGCAAGGGATCAAAAGAGGTGATAGGGAAACCATCAAAGAGCAAGGAATAACAAAGCTTGGAGCTTGTAGTCTTCTTCCTCCTCTTGGCCGAATCCTCCACCACTTGGAGCTTCTACCATTTGATCTTCTACTTCATCACAAGGCATTGTAAGTATGATTCCGCCATACTTCATGTTTAAATATATATTCTTTATAGTATTTCACATGCTTAATCTTTGTTTGGGACCTATATAATAGAAACCAACAATGGTATCATTGAGCTAGGTTTAAGCATGAAATACTTTAGGTTAAAATTTGGGTAAAATTGATTGAAGCATGTTCTTGTGAAATTTGATGAATGAGTATGCTTATATGTATGTTAAATGACATTATATGAAATCAATTTTATGAAAAATGCATTGGATGATTTTTCCCAAAATTTCTACCTTGGCCGAATGGGTGTGATAAATTGATTGAAGCATGTTCTTATGAAATTTGATGAATAAGTATGCTTGCATGTGTATAGAATGATATTACATGGAATCAATTTTATGAAAAATGCATTGGATGATTTTTCCCCCAATATATTCACCTTGGCCGAATGGCATGATGAAATTGATATAAGCATGTTCTTATGAAATTTGATTAATAAGTATGCTTGCATGTGTATAACATGATGTTATATGGAATCAATTTCATGAAAAATGCATTGGATGATTTTTCCCCAAATCCATGCCTTGGCCGAATGTATTACTACTTGGAGTGGTTGATATTTTTTGTGTATAAGATCATTGGATGACTTAGAACGTGTATGGGACGTAGATTAGTAATTCAATCGGATTGAAATACAAATCGATACACAAAAACTCACCTTGGCCGAATCAACAAGGACATGAAATGGAGTTGATTTTTGGATAAAATTAATGTTGGACATTTATTTTGCAATACATGATTAATAAATTAAATGGGTATTTTTGAAATATTTGATTAATGTATTAATCTTGGTATTACACTTTAATTAATTGGACTTTAATGTTTGGAATATTAAAATTTAATTAATGGGCTTTAATAATTTTTAATTGGGCCTTATGGGCTTAAAATTGGTTTTATGGCACTTAAGGGTGATTCCTTATTTGGGCTTGGTAATTGGGTTTGACCCACATTGACCAAAGCCCAAGCCTTAATAAATCAATTCTAAGTCCATTTGACTTGAATTAAATTCAACATTGGATGTTAGTTGGGCTTTGAGGCCCAATAAGATTAGATTTAGAATCTAAGTCTTTAAAGCACATTAAAGTGTAAACATTTAATTTGGAATTAAATGAATGAATTAGTATTGAATACGTATTAAATCAGATTTAATTAGTAGTTCGATATAATTCGCGAATTCGTACCTTATGTACTTATTCTCAATAGAGTTGGACTCGCGCAAAAATCAAACCGTTGTTTGAACATTGGATGATCACTTAAACAAAGACTAATTAATTGGATTAGATTGGTTGTAAAAGCATGTCTTGTTTGAATATATATGTATGTGATGAATGAATAGTGTATATCGGATGGATATTAGAAGGGAAAGGGTAATTTTAGAAATTATTGTAAATTTGGAATTTATAAATTGGACCTGCGTGTCCAGCCTTATCTCTTTATCTCTTTGTATTCTCTTCTCACCTAATTCCCCTCAATGTAAATGAGGTTTCTCTTATTGTATTATGTAATTGGGTAGTAGTAGAATAGTGCTAGCGGGGAGAGAGAAAGGGAGTGATTTGTTCTAGGAACAAGTTGTTTATATATCCATCCGCATATCACTATTAATTTACTTTACGCGCTTTATGATGTTTTAGAAGCATGCTTAAGGGTGTATGATGATGAGACCTAACAAAGATAAATAAATTGGTTGCCAATTACGCGAAAATCCCTCAAATTTATATTAAGCGAATATCCTTCCATTGAATGATTCTTGTTCAAGATCCGAAATTGGCATTGGTTTGTTTTTGACCAAAGTCAAGACCTTTGTCAATCAAGGATGTACTTGAATCATGAGAGTTTTGTTGCATATCGGTGTCTTGTCCAAATCGTGATTTTTATTGGCCAAAGTCAAGGTCACTTTTTGTCCAATGACATTGATTACGAAACTTTCCTCCTCGTCAATGGGTCCCGCTTAACTGGAATCATTAGGTTTGTTTTTGGCCAAAGCCATGGCCTAGATGATTCGGAGGATAGGGTTAGGAAAATGTATCGGATACATTGACATTATACGTATGTTTCGGACTTGGATGTCCACCTAACCGGATCTAGGAATTGGATGAGATCCAATTGATCATAGAGATCTACCTAAGTTAAATAGCATGCAATTTTTTATTGGCCAAAGTCAGGGTTGTATGTTATTTAACGGGATCCTAGCCCGCTAGGAATGCGATTTCGATGAGTTCTCTACAGAGGGTTGGAGACTTGAAGAAAATAGTGGGAGGCTATTATTGAATTTGCAATTTCGTTCAGATAATTAGCCTTACACGTCTTTCAAAATTATTTCGTCAATATTTTTTAGTTGGACTAATATATTGTTATTTTACTTGTAACAGTTTGACTGTACCCATAACATCGTTGACTTTATAGTTGGACTATAGTCGTCAAGATGACTGGCAAAGGTAATATCCGCGACATAATCATGGGCGATAATGTCTTCAAAGGGACAAACTTTGCCGACTGGGAAATGAACCTCAAGATTGTGCTTGGGGCTGAGAGGGTACTGTATACTATTCAGAGCCTCTCCCGCCTAACCCACTGAGCCACTGGAGCTAGAGTTATGGAGAACTCATAGTGATGATTGTGACCAAGCTCAGTCAATTATGCTAGCTGCAATGACTCAGCATTTCAGACGCCAAATAGGGACTTGGATCCCTATAACATGATGGCAAGATTGCGTGATCTTCACCGCACTAACAAGCGGATGAAGAGGTACGAGCTAGTAAGGAAACTCTTCCGCTCCCGGATGACAGACGGCGCATCAGTTGAGGCCCACGGGACTCAAATGATCGCTGACATTGATGAGTTAGCCAATATGGGCATTGTCTTGGAGGCAGAGCTGACGATTGATATGATATTACAATCGCTGCCCGATACTTGGAAACAATCATCATCAACTACAAGTTGATGGATACTGACGACACTCTCGGAGAGTTGTTGTCCGTACTGAAGGAGTCCGAAAAGGAACTCCTAAAGGGGAGCAAGCGCGAGGCGCATTATGCATCGACCTCTCATGCGCCAAGGGCCGGGCCCAAGGCAATTGGAGGTGCGAGGAAGAAAAGTTTCAAGAAGAAGGGCAAAGGCAAGTTGACAGTGGCTTCTAGGAAGCCAAAGGACAAATCTCGCGACATCTGCCTAAACTGCGGCAAGAGGGGTCACTGGAAACGTGACTGCCGAATGGGCAAAGGGCAGAGGGAGGATATCAAGGCTAGCAAGGCTATCGCCTCTGGTATGTTTGTCATTGAGATAAATATGAATACTTCTAGTTTTAAAAATTGGATTTTTGATTCTGGTTGTGGTGCTCATATTTGTACTGATGTGCAGGATCTGCATGATAGCAGGGTGCTGGCGTCAGGGGAGATGGATCTACGGGTCGGAAACGGAACACCTGTTGCTGTTTTGGCCGTAGGGACTTTTGTTTTAGAACTGCCCTCAGGGCATGTACTTAAACTTATGAACTGTTATTTGTACCTAGTTTAACTAGGAATATTATATCTGTATCCTTGTTAACCCAGCAGGGTTACACTTTTGTATTCAGAAACACTGGGTGTTATTTATATCTGAATGATGCAGAAATTTGCACAGCTGTTGCAAATAACGGTCTTTATATTTTGAATATAAATGAATCTCCTAAAATGACAAACAAAAGGCTCAAAAGGAGTAATCTAAAAGATGAAGCTTATATATGGCATTGTCGTCTAGGACACATCAACAAGACTCGCATATCCACACTCTCGAAGAGTGGGTACTTGGACGAATTTGATCCCAATTCATATGACGTCTGCGAATCTTGTCTTTTAGGCAAAATGCCTAAATCACCTTTTAGCGGTAAAGGTGAACGTGCCACAGAACTGTTGGCTCTAGTTCATACTGATGTATGCGGGCCCATGTCTAGCCAGGCTAGAGGTGGATTTCACTACTTCGTAACCTTTACAGATGATGCATCTCGTTACGGTTATGTGTATCTTATGAGACACAAGTCGGAAACTTTTGAGAAATTCAAAGAGTTTCGACACGAAGTGGAGAAACAAACAGGAAGAGTATTAAGACATTACGGTCAGACCGTGGTGGGGAATACTTAAGTTATGAGTTTCAAGATTACTTGAAAGAATATGGTATTCTTTCACAGTGGACTCCTCCTGGAACACCGCAATTAAATGGTGTGTCCGAACGGAGAAACCGCACCTTGTTGGACATGGTAAGGTCAATGATGAGTCGCACTGAGCTACCAATATCCTTCTGGGGATACGCATTAAACAGTGCTATACTTATTTTGAATAAGGTACCGTCGAAGTCTGTTGAACAGACTCCATATGAAATATGGACAGGAAGGAAACCAGGTTTCTCTTTCCTGAAGATTTGGGGATGCTGGGCATATGTTAAACGTTTGGAAGGTACCAAACTTGAACCCAAATCTGATAAATGCCTTTTCGTAGGATATCCTAGGGAAACCAAAGGATATTACTTCTATCACCCACGCAAGAGAACAAAGTATTTGTTGCTCTACATGCATTTTTCCTTGAGAAGGATTTTATAAATGCAGTGGTAAGTGGGAGGAAAGTAGAACTCGATGAAGATCGTGGTAATACTGTTCCTGGCAATGAATCAACGACGGAACAAGAACAGACCGTCCAGGATGAGTCTGTACCACAAACTTCACATACACAAGGACCGCGTAGGTCGGAGAGAGTCAGAACAGTACCTGAGAGGTATGGGTTCCTGATCTCACCTCATGTAGATATTAATCTTATTGAGGATAATGAGCCGGCTACGTATGAGGAAGCGATACGAAATATCGATTCCGCTTTATGGCAAGATGCCATGAAGTCCGAGATGGATTCCATGTACGCCAACCAAGTTTGGACACTGGTTGATGCACCAGAAGGCGTAAAGCCTATTGGATGCAGATGGATCTTCAAAAAGAAGACCGACATGGATGGCAACGTACAAACGTACAAAGCTAGGCTTGTAGCGAAGGGGTATCGTCAACAATACGGTATTGATTATGACGAAACCTTCTCACCCGTTGCCATGATTAAATCCATTCGGATAATGCTTGCAATAGCTGCATATTTCGACTTCGAGATATGGCAGATGGACGTTAAGACCGCTTTCCTTAACGGAAACCTTTTGGAGGATGTTTATATGCAACAGCCTGACGGTTTTATCGTGCCAAGACTTGCAAACAAGGTTTGTAAGTTAAATCGATCCATTTATGGATTGAAGCAAGCATCACGGTCATGGAATCAGCGTTTTGATGAGATCATAAAAGAATATGATTTCGTGCAAAACGCAGATGACCCTTGTGTATACAAGAAGGTTAGTGGGAGAGCACTTACTTTTATTGTTCTTTATGTCGACGACGTATTGCTTATAGGCAATGACATTCCCATGCTAACGTCGGTGAAAGCTTGGCTTTCATTAAAATTCTCCATGAAAGATCTGGGAGAAGCAGCCTTTATTCTTGGAATAAAGATCTACCGGGATAGATCCAGAAAGCTGCTTGGACTCTCCCAGAGTACATACATTGATAAAGTGTTGAAGAGATTCAACATGGAACAATCCAAGAGGGGATTGGTTCCAATGGTACGAGGTACCTCTCTGTGTCTAAGGACATGTGTCCTAAGACTCAGGAAGAGAGACAACATGAGTCGGATACCGTTCGCCTCGGCAGTCGGATCGATCATGTATGCCATGATATGTACACGACCTGATGTCTCATATGCTTTAAGCATGTGCAGTCGCTATCAGGCCGATCCAGGTGAAGGTCACTGGATAGCAGTTAAGAATATCCTTAAGTATCTTAAACGAACTAAGGATGCTTTCTTAATTTATGGAGGTGGAGAACTTGAGGTATCTGGGTATACCGATGCAAGTTTCCAAACCGACAAGGATGACTATAAGTCACAATCCGGGTACATTTTTTGTTGAATAACGGAGCAGTGAGCTGGAAATCTTCCAAGCAAGATACTGTTGCCGATTCAACAACAGAAGCGGAGTACATCGCTGCATCTGAAGCAGCAAAGGAGGCAGTTTGGATCCGAAAGTTCCTAATCGGATTAGGAGTAGTTCCGTTAGCAGCTGAGCCCGTTCCATTGTATTGTGACAATAACGGGGCTATAGCGCAGGCTAAGGAACCAAGGTCTCATCAACGGTCCAAGCATGTTCTTCGACGTTACCATCTGATTCGGGAGATTATACATCGTGGCGATGTAAAGGTCGAGAAGGTCACATCAGATGATAACATTGCAGATCCGCTGACGAAGGCTGTTCTTCAGCAAGTTTTTGAACGACACATACATAGTTCGGGTATTAGATGCCTGAGTGACTGGCTATAGGCCAAGTGGGAGATTGTTAGACATTATGTCCCATAGCGTCACTGTTTGTAAATGATATTGTATTATTGTACAAAATTAACTATGTGATAATGAATTGCCTTTTGCCGTTTTGTAATGATATTTACTTTGATATATAAATGGCGAAAGTCCATATGATTAGTACCGGATTGAGATGATATGAGACAGTATCAATCCATAAAGGTTTAATCATTAAATATCCCTAGTCGTAGTATTATCGAGATCGGACATCGATAATGCGGAATAGACTAGTATTGCGCTTGTGCACGTTGTGAGGGCACAACGGCATAGTTCTCATATATTTAAGTATTGGATACTTATGCAAGTGCGATAGGAGGTTGTGTTTTACCGATGGTACGGAAAACAGCTTCGCTCTGGATAGACCCCGCGGAATCCCATTGGTAGTATGTCTACGTGTCTATGGGAGGCCGCATCAGGGTAGGTGTATATGGTCTTAACCTGAGACTTACATCGCTAGTACTTGCGACAATCGGTAAACTTTGGTTTTGGTGGTTGGGGACCTTAACCGGTTCTGTGTACACCTCTTCTGGGTTTATCGAGAATCGTAGTGTACTGGATGTAATGTCAAGATGGAAGTATCGCTTCAGACATATGGAGGTGATGATCACGCAGGACACAGAACTAGTACTCTATAAAAGGTTGCAACCGTCGGGACAATATGACAAGGTCAGGATTGTCCGATTTAAAGAGACTAGTTGCTTGATGTCCGATATATGTTTCGTACGGGGCAGACACATCTCCAGCCCCAGGCCTAGCATGTGACCATCCGATACTGGATCGATGTACGCAATACTACGGTATACTACGCTTGATACAGATCTTATATTCCTATAAGAATATTTCTGGAGAATTGGGTAGGCATGGCGCTTTGCTAGAAGCCAACCTTGTCTTGTGAATCGGTATAGACGTAGTACGAGGTACGTACGTGTTCGGATTATCCGGACGACCGGATTTACTGCCAAAATATCCGGAGATCTCTTGGGTCGCTTCCTGAAGATTCACCTATGATATTTGATTCGGACTTAATTAATCTTGGATTAATTACGGAGAAACTTTATCTCGGATAAAGTGCCTAGTTTAGAGAGAGAACGATTAATTTGGAATTAATCGACAAAATTATTATATTCGATATAATAATCGAAATTCGATTTCGACGCGAAATTAAAATTAGATTTTTAATTCGGGCAAACGAGTTAGTTTAAAATTAATTCGTAGCGACGTAAATAATAATTTCGCCAGGCGCAATTATTTATTTAAATTCGGTTTAATTAACGTCGCGACGTAAGCTCGGTATTTCGGAAATATCGAACCCGAACGCGTGAGTGGACGTGGGCCCACTTTCATTGGGAAACGTGTGGGGCCCACATGACACATGTCATTACATGCATGGTGTTAGTGTACAAAACACTCTATGGCATTGCATGGTGATAGTGTATAAAACACTCTATGGCATTGCATGGTGATAGTGTACAATTCACTCAATTGGTTTTGCATGGAGTTTGAGTGTTGGACACTCTAAGCCATTGCATGGTTTGTGTCATAGATTTATTATTAATTTAATAAATTATGGCATAAATATAAATTGATTTTTGGTAAACAAAATAAATCAATCACACAATTCTCTCTTCTCTCTCAAAATGCCGTGACTCTCCATGGAAGAACAAAGGAAGATTTGATCATCCATTCTCCATTTTTGCTAGCACAAGCAAGGGATCAAAAGAGGTGATAGGGAAACCATCAAAGAGCAAGGAATACACAAGCTTGGAGCTTGTAGTCTTCTTCCTCCTCTTGGCCGAATCCTCCACCACTTGGAGCTTCTACCATTTGATCTTCTACTTCATCACAAGGCATTGTAAGTATGATTCCGCCATACTTCATGTTTAAATATATATTCTTTATAGTATTTCACATGCTTAATCTTTGTTTGGGACCTATATAATAGAAACCAACAGTCGGTTCCGGTCAAAAACACGTTTTTAAGTCATTTTGTGGAAAACGTTTTTATATCAGTTTTTCGCAATGTTTTCTTAACTATTTAATGCCGTTATTTGATATCGAAGAAATTTTTGTTTTGGACGTGAAATAGGATGAATTATACATATGGATATTGAATAAGTTATTCTATGTAAAATTTTAAAATTACGATTTCACCCGAACAGCGCTTCAGCCGCGGATCCTTTGCCCAAAACCCAACAAAAACACCTCCTTGTTATGGGCGTCGCAACACAAGCTCATTAGCGTGGCGACACTCGCAAATTTTCAAGGGCTAAACAAACTCAACCTTCAATGACAATGCCCAAAGCATCCCCACGATCACACTGACACACCTTCACTAGGCACTTCTCTAAACTTCCAACTTGATCAAACTCATCTTATATCCTTACCCAAACACAAACAATTATCTAGTATCATTCAATTATAAGTATAAGCCCATAACACATTCATACACATAAAAATCTTCATTCTATGCTAATACTATCAAGACAATACTCAAATGCATGCTAACAAACCATCAAGGCCAACTAAACAAATCTAATCCCTAGGGTATGCAGGTGCAATTTGGGGGCTTCATTTTCTTTGTCAAAATGCAAAGGGATTCTCAGAGTAGAATCGAAAGTACTTCTTCGTATCAGAACTGCAAAGAATTCATCGAATGTTTAAAAGGTAATTCACAGACACATAAATGCTTGAGCGTGATTTATATCATGTATTATGCCACCTATAACATAGTAATCATCGAAATTACCTGGGTGTTACACCTGTTTTGTAGATCTTTCACCTAATTGGATCTTTGGTTCCATCTCAGGTTCCTTTATGTTGGGATCAAACTCATCAAGTTTAATCTTTCTACAATTCCCACTTTCTCTCAAAAATTCCTTTTCAAGAAAAGTGACACAACGAACAATAAATACATTTTGTTGCTCAGAATCTTAGAATTGATATCCCATGGAATTTTCAGGATATCCAACGAACCTATATTTATATCCTATGGATGCTAGTTTATCCCGCTGCGTAACTCTAACGTATGTAGGACAACCCCAAATCTTTAAATATCTAAGACATAGATTTCTACCGTACCATATCTGATATAAAGCCATAGAAATAGCTTTTGATGGAACTCTATTAAGTATGTGGGTAGCAGTAAGTAAAGCATAACCCCAAAGGTAATATGAAAGATATGTATAGCTCATCATGGATCGTACCATATCCAATCAAGTATAATTTCTTTCGCTCAAACACCCATTATGTTGAGGAGTTCCTGGTGGGCTATATTGGGCGAGAATCTCATTCTCCCTTAAATAATTTCTGAATTTGTCGCTCATAAATTCACACATCGATCTGATCGAGGCCTTGATGAATTTAACCAATTTTTTTTTCTACTTCATTTGAAATATTTTGAACTTTTCAAATGTTTCCGATTTATGTCTCATCAATAGACATATCCATATCTTGACTTATCATATGTGAAAGTGAAGTATGTTGAACCATCATGAGCGACATGATTTAATGGACCACATACATCATTGTGTACTAGTTTTAATAAATCTTCAGCACTGTGTCCAACACCAAGAAAAATGGCCTTTGTCATTTTTCCTTGGATAAATGACTCAAAAATTGGATAAGGATCTAAGGTAAGATCTTCAATCAAACCACATTTAAACAATTTTGATAGATGTCTAATACCAATGTGGCCCAATCTCAAATGTCAGAATTCAATATTATTTAATTCAGATCTTTTACTTGTATTTTCCTCTACATTAAAGACATCTCAATATGTTTCCAAAACATAATGATCGTTTTCTTGATTTTCTTCGAACAACTCTTTGAATGTTATCATAATGCTCCAAGTATTTGATACATCTATGTACTGTCTGAGAAAATTAGGAAAAATTTCGGCAGACATTGGATTGAGCGTAACATGTTAGGGATATGCCCTATACCCAACTTGTGGATGGGCTATATGTACATGTCTTACATATATACGTGTCTTTACATAATTATATAAATCATCAACATTGTAATAAAGCCCTTGGAGTAATAAGACGATGGCTTCCACGCCTTATGAGAATCATTACTCTTAAATGTTCATAGTCATAGTTTTGTGAATAATCTGGGCGTTCACAAAGCGTAGAGACTAGCATGATGATATGATCCGCCCTTAAGTGGGGTAGCCGATCTCATAGGCTACTAGCGGAGATCCGTCCGCTTTTGTATCACATGGATGCATGAGTTGCTCGTGTCCATCGAACTGACCGCCAAAAGTTTTCATATGTAGTATTTATCCCATGTGTATATGAGAACTTTCATGTATCGATTATATGACTAGTCCTTAGACTTGAGGTTTTTTACAATCTTATGTGTGGATCAAATAACTTTGACATTCTCCTTCCCGGTTCTAAAGATCCGTTCATAGGGTATGATTGGGTCATTTGTTAAACACATGAATTTTGTAAGATACAACAGAGAATCTCCACTCTCTTGGATAATATTTTCTTATAAAAGTAGTATTCCATTCGCAGGTTGATATGTGTGATCAGTGCTTGAGACTGTGGCCACAACGGAATAATCATGTGAGATTCTTAGGTTAGCACAATTCATGACACTATCAATATCATACTTTTGACCATATGGGTAGACACTTTCCGTACCCTAGGTCAATATGTGGCGATACAGTGAGGCGAAGGACTGTATCATATGTAAATCACATACAGAATGGGTATATATATATTTCCTTCTCATTTGGGGGCATTGGCATGTTGCTAGATGTCAACCTTGGTCATTGAAATCGAACGACCATCTGATCGGAGGATAATTTATGTTCGATTAAATTATCACGATTCATTTCATGTCCAACTTGAGGGGAAACCAAAAGGTCACACACAACAAAGTCGAAATCAATGGTTAACAGTGCACAGTACATATTTAACAACATATATGATTGATGTAGGAATTGTTCATAAATGTTTCAATGTGTTTAATTATTGAACAGATCATTTATGAGGTTCCATAGTGGCTTAAGGATTGGTGAATGACGATAGGGTCACTTTGGGAATTGGAATAAATAAATAAATTACTATTCACATGAATAGTACCGTGTGAATAGTAGTAATTTTTTTTTTGTTATATGTTTTGAATTCCAATTCGGCCCAAACTCTTATTAGGGTTTTATAATCTCATTAAACCACTAAATTAAGATCCAATGGCTAAGATTAAATTGCTTTTATCCCACATCAGATTCTTAATTAATTTTGTTGTCTTTGGAGTACTATATAAACCCAAGAATTCTTCACAAATTTTTTGTACCAAACCGTTCATATCTTGGGTTTATATAAGTGAGCAACTCTAAATTTTAAGACTAAGCCACTGATTTTGAGGATCCTTAAGTCTAATTGACTAGAGGAACCTCGAGTTAAAAGTTTTGAGGTATTTGCCTTGGCTAGCACCAACGGCAAAATACCCGTGCACTCAAGGCGTAGTCTTGCCGTTGAGTTTTGGCTTTGGTGTGTGCATCTTTGGAGGCCACACACTTGGGTGGCTCTTTGGAACATGGAAGAGCTTGCTGAGTTCGAGAAAAGCTTGTAGATTGGAGGGAGGATTGGAGGAGTCTACGGTTCAAGTAAGTCCTTTTTCTTTCTTTATTTTAATTAGAGTTCTTATGATAGTTAGCATGTTTAGGTTTATGTTCTTTGCATGTTGTATGAGTTTAATGCTTAGAAATATAGTAACATGCCTAGGCTTGTAGAATAATCAAAACAAATGCGTCTTGGGTAAAAGGAAAGCGACATTATAATTTTATTTTTCCGCTGCGCACTCGCGGCCGCTTCCCAACAGTGGTATCAAAGCGTCATTTTTGTTTTGATTAGTTCTCACTCATTTGAACTCTAAATTGGGTGTTTAAAAGCTCTTTAGAAAGCTAACACCCTGAACTTAATTTTAGGCACAAGTTGTGCATGATTTGGTTAAGATTTGAATTGTAAAATTGCATTTAAAGTTCACGCGTCTGCAGAAAATGTGAATAGTAAATTTATTTGAATAAAATAAATGCATATCATAATTAAATATTAATCAAAGTTATTTAATTCCTAAAATAATTCCAACATATTAAAACTCATATGGTTGATGATTCTATGTATGATTAGAATTGGCATGATTATTTTAGGGTGCAAGCATCTAGAGACTTTCTAAGAAATAGAGAGTGTATTGCTTATCCCTTAGCTAAGTAATTATTCCGTGATGAACTTAGAGATTTATTACCTTTAAGGCTAATAAATATAAATCACTTGTTTATAATAAAAGACATTATAAAATATACAAGTGGGGTGGGACCAAGGCATTAATAAAACTTTCAAAACTAAAGTTAATTTAACCAAAGGTATTGCTAGAGTTAGATAATGATTTGGTGTCTTCCTTCACTCACTACCTTTTTATAGCCAAAAGGACAAGTTGTGAAGACATCTAGATAATCATTTACTCAAAGCTTACCTTAAAGCATATTTAAAGTGTGGACTAATTGGAGGATCTATTGTTTATTCATGTCACCAAAGCGATAAGAGCCTAAGAGGTAAGGGTATTTAAGAGAGTTCGCTCCACCCTCCCTCTGGGGAATTTTCGATGGAGGAATCCATTTGACAATTATTCACTTAAACTTGCTAAAATTCTCAATAAATTTAAGTCTAAAATTTGCCTCCCATTGTAAAGTATAGACCCAAATGGCTTAAACCGTATTGGCAGGACTAGGCTTTACCAGACTGACTAATACCATTTGTCCCTAAATCGTACTATTGACAATGGTTTGACTTTTCTGAGTCATAAGACGCAGCGACCCTTAGGCGTGGTCTTATAACTTAGTGGCAAAGATTAGGTGTCCACAAGGACTAGCATAAGTTATGGCATGTTTGATTTCCCAACCCAATGATCAAGGAATTGTGATTTATATCATAAATTGGTTGGGAACCTAACTAATTATCGTATTTTATAACGACCGGCCCTAGTCGGAGTTATGAAATGATGATAATGGGATCCTTGCCCATAAGAAATCCATCATATTGGGGTTGATGTGATTTGCTTAAAATTTTAAAACAATTGAGTGGGAGCAAATTCATAATATTAAAAGCCCATGTTATTATGAAACATTAATGAAAACATATTCCTAATTTTAACATTCTCTCTTAACAAGTGGGTTAAAATATTTCACAAACATTCAAATGGCAAATAGAGTATCACTTCGTTCCATCCTTGATGAGCATAAGCTCAAATGGGATAACTACAATGACTGATTTAGAAATCTTAAAATTATCTTACGACAAGAAAATATTTTCTATGTTCTTGAAAGACCGTTTCCCCCTGAACCCGCAGAAGATGCTGACCAAATACATTCGATGCTTGGAAGAAACATGTCGATGATGATGAGCAAGCAGTTTGCATAATGCTTGGCTCTATGTCGGACGAACTTCAGAAAGCTCACGAAGATATGGATGCTCAAACCATCATCTTTCACTTGAAGGAGTTGTATATAACTTCCGTTCATACCGTGAGATTCCAAGTGTCATGTGCCTTATTCCAAACAAGGTATAAGGAAGGATCTGTTAGTGGACATGTGCTTAAGATGATTGGCCACATTGAAAAATTGGCCAACATCGGGTTTATCGTGGATCATGAGATATGTCAGGATCTAATTCTTCAGTCCTTACCAAAAGAATTCTCTAAATTTATTATACAGTTTCATCTGTCTGATAAAGAAGCTACTTTAGTAGAATTGCACAATCTGATAAAGCAAACAGAGAAGGACTTGAAACCGGAGCTTAAAACCTCCATCATGCTTACGGGTACGGACCTGAAGCCATGAGGCCCAAAGAAAAATAAGGGCAAGGCCAAGGCTCCAGATCACCTAAAGCCTAATGGTAAGGTGGAGAAGAAAAAAGGAAATGGGAAATGTTTCTTTTGTGGAAAGAATGGTCATTGGAAGAAAGACTGCAGATCCTTGAAAGCCAAGTAAGCTAGGGAAGCCCAAGAGGCCAAAAAGCCCAATGCTTCAGGTATGTTGTAATGATTGAACTATATTCTCAAAACTCTGAACCTTATACTTGGGTGCTTGACACCGGTTGTGGGACTCACTTGTGTAACAATGTGCAGGGCCTGAGAAACAGTAGGAGACTCCGTCATAGGGAGGTTGACTTACGCATGGGTAATGGAGCAAAACTGGCTGCATTGTGCGTGGGGACTTATTCATTAGTTTTGCTGAATGGTTTAGTTTTAGACTTAGAAGATTGTGTTTATGTACCTTCTTTAGTAAAGAACATCATTTCAATTCTTCTTTATGTAATAAAGGCTTTTCATGCCTAATAAGTTGTAATGAATGTTCTATTTATTTTAATGAAATAAAATATGGAGATGGTATTTTGAATAATGGTATCTAAGTCTTACAAACTAAAAAAGAATGTTCAACCTCTAATATATACAATGTTAACTCGAATAATATCAATGAATCACTTCTATGGCGCTTAGGTCATATCAATGAAACAAGATTAACTAAGCTATATAAGGATGGGTATTTCAGACCCTTCAAATATGAACCTTATGGAACTTATGAGTCTTGTTTACTTGGTAAAATGACCAAATTACCCTTCAAAGGTAAAGGACAGCGTGCAACAGAGACATTAGAACTCATACATTCTGATGTATGCGGACCAATGTCAGTCACTGCTAGAGGTGGATTCTCCTACTTTATTACCTTTATCGATGATCACTCGCGATATGGGTATGTGTACCTTATGCGGTACAAATCTGAAGCCTTTGAGAAATTCAAAGACTTCAAAGCTGAAGTAGAAACTCAGTTTAATAAAAGTATTAAGTCACTAAGGTCTGACCGAGGTGGTGAATACTTAAGCAACGAATTTGAAGATTACTTGAGAGAAAATGGCATTGTTTCCCAGTGGACTCCTCCGGGAACTCCACAGCATAATGGGGTCTCCGAAAGGAGAAATCGGACATTATTAGATATGGTCCAATCAATGATGCCAGACACGGATCTACCTCTTTCATTTTGGGGTCTTGCTTTAGAAACTGCAACACTACTACTAAACCAAGTTCCTTCCAAGACTGTTAGTCAAACACCATATAAGTTATGGTCTAGGAAACGTCCTAGTCTTAGTTATCTAATAGTTTGGGGATGTGACGCATATGTCAAGCTGACACAAACTAACAAATTGGATGATAGGGCAGTTAAATGTAAGTTTATAGGATATGCCTTGAACTCAAGAGCATACGTGTTCTACGTCCTAAATGAACAAAGAACATTTGTCTCACGAAATGATAAATTTCTAGAGAATGAATTCCTTCTAAAGAAATATAGTGGGAGTAGACTTGACCTCGATGAGGTACGAGAAGAACAAACTAACATAGAACTAAACCCCATGCCCCTCAAAAAGGAAGCGACGGAACAACCACAAGGTTATGAACTCAGAAGGTCTGGTAGGAAAGAACATGAGCCTGAAAGATATGGTTTCCATTGTTGGATAATATGACCCATAGTGTCACTATTGTACAAATCACGGTGTTGTTGTACAATTAACTATGTGACAAGGAAATTGCACTCTCATCATTTGTGATTAGATCACCATAGATGTAAAAATGAAGAGAGGTCCATATGATTAGTTCCTGGATTGAGATGATATGAGACAGTATCAATCCCCGAAGGATTAATCATTAAATATCCCTAGCCGAAGTATTATCGAGACTGGACATCGATAATGTGGAATAGGCTAGTATTGCATTGTGCGCGTTGTGAGGGCACAACGGCATAGTTCTCATATATATAAGTATTAGATACTTATGCAAGTGCGATAGGAGGTTGTGTTTCACCGATGGTACGGGAAACAGCTTCGCTCTGGATAGACCCCTCGGAATCCTATTGATTATGACTATGTGTCTATGGGAGGCCGAAATCGAGGTAGGGTGTATAGTCTTAACCTGAGACTTGCATCGCTAATACTTGCGATAATCGGTAGACTTTGGTCTTGGTGGTACAGGGCTTTAATCGGTTCTGTGTACACCGCTTCTGGGTTTATCAGAGAGTCGTAGTGTATTGGGTGTGATGTCGAGACGGAAGTGTCACTTCAGTCATATTGGAGTTGATGTCACGCAGGATACGGTACTAGTGCTTGAGTGTTGCGCAACCAATCGGGATATTGTGACCAGGTCATGTATATCCGATTATAGAGACTATGTTACCAGACATCCGACATGTGCTTCGGACGGGGCAGACACTTATCCAGCCCCAGCCCTAGCACGTGATTATCCGATACTGGGCCGATATACACAATACTACGGTATACTACGCTTGATACAGATCTAATATTCCTGTAAGAATATTTCTGGAGAATTGGGTAGGCATGGCGTTTTGCTAGAGGCTAACCTTGTCTTGTAAATCGATATAAACGTAGTACGAGGTACTTACGTGTTCGGACAGTCCGACGATCGTATTTACTGCCAACATATCCGGAGATCTCATGGGTCGGTTCCTGAAGATTCACCGATGACGTATTACTCGCACTTTGATTAATCTGGGATTAATTAGAACAGAGAGATAGAATTAATCTGGGATTAATTCGATAGAGAGAAAATTAATCTGGGATTAATTACGGAGATATTTTATCTCGGATAAAATATCGTTAAAAAGAGAGAGCGATTAATTTGGAATTAATCGATAAAATTAATATATTTGATATATTAATCGAAATTGGATTTCGACGCGGAATTAAAATTAGATTTTAATTCGGGCGAACGAATTAATTCGTTAGCGACGTGAATAGTGAATTCGCTAGGCGTAATCACTTAATTACGACGCGACGGAAAATTCGTTAATTTGGAATTAGCGAACCCGAGCCCGAGAGTGATTGCGAGCGCATTCGCATTTCGAATTCGAGCGCGGCACGCGAGTCACATCAAGCGTCAAATCGCTAGTCGCGTCAATCGTCAAATCAATTGTCACTTTGAGTGATGTGACTTGACAATATGTCACTTTATTAAAGTGAATAGATGTGATGTGAAAAGTGATGTGATATGACTTAAAGTATAAAGTAATTGTGATGGAATATGAAAAGGTTTGGATATATATATATGTTTATTTATTTTGGGAAAATAAATGAATAATATATATTACTTTTTCTTTTCCCTTTTACTATTTTTATTCGGTCCTCTCTCTCCAAAATTCGCACTCTCATTTTCCTCTTCTTCTTCCCTTCTTCTTCTCGGCTCACTGCCGAATTCTTCATCAAATTGTTCTGGTTTGACCGAGCATTTGAGAAGCAAAAGAAGAATACAAGTGCTAGCACACACCTTGAGTGATACATAGGTGATAGGGAAGTGATTCCGTGAGCTTGGAAGCTTGAAGCTTTGAGCTTCAATGGAGCTTCAATGGCCGAACATGGAGGAAGCCGAACCAGTCCAAACCGAGCAGCCCACTGCCTTGGAGAGCTGTTGCCGTGAGCTTGGAGGATGCAAAACGCATCTTGTTCTTCATTTCATCAAACCGAAATTCAATGTGAGTATATTCCGCACCTCCTTTGATGTGTTCATATGCGGTTTTTATGCATGATTTGTGATCTTTGGGACTTTGATTTAACTCTTTCATCCATATTGATGAGGAACATGATCAGGTCATTGATATTGACGATCCCACCAGTTATGATGAAGCAATGCGTTACATTGATTCAGTCAAGTGGCTTGAGGCCATGAAATCCGAAATAGACTCTATGTATCAAAATCAAGTCTGGGACTTGGTAGATGCACCTGAAGGGATAAAACCCATAGGCTGCAAGTGGATTTACAAGCGTAAAAATGATGCAGAAGGCAATATCCAAACCTATAAGGCTAGGTTGGTGGCGAAAGGTTATAGACAAATCCAAGGAATTGACTATGAGGAAACCTTCTCACATGTTGCAATGATAAAGTCCATTCGAATTTTACTAGCACTAGCTGCACACTTTGATTATGAGATTTGGCAGATGGATGTCAAAATAGCTTTCCTTAATGGGAACCTCCTAGAGGAAGTCTATATGACACAACCTGAGGGGTTTGCATCTAAGGATGATCATAATAAGTATGCAAGCTTAAACGATTCATTTATGGACTCAACAAGCCTCCAGAAGTTGGAATATATTTGATGAGACAATCAAAGAATTTGACTTCATAAAAAATGTAGACGAGCCTTGTGTTTACAGGAAAAGTAGTTGGAGTGTTGTTGTATTTCTTGTATTATATGTCGATGAGATATTAATCATCGGGAATGATATTCCCATGATGCAAGCCACCAAGCAATGGTTATCTCATAATTTCTCCATGAAAGATTTGGGAGAAGCAGCCTACATCCTCGGCATTAAGATCTATCGTGATAGATCTAAGAGGTTGTTAGGACTTTCTCAATCTACGTATATAGATAAAGTTTTGAAAAGATTCAAAATGGAAGATTCCAAAAGAGGTAATTTACCTACTTATCATGGAATCAAATTATCTAAGGAGCAATGTCCACATACTCCTTCATATAGAGAGCGTATGAGCAGGATCCCTTATGCTTCAGTAATAGGATCGATCATGTACGCCATGCTATGTACAAGACCTGATGTCTCTTATGCTCTTAGCATAACGAGCAGGTATCAGGCAAATCTTGGTGAGCAACACTGGGCAGCTGTCAAAATAATCCTCAAGTATCTGAGAAGAACTAAGGATGTGTTTTTGACATACAGAGATTGTTCTGAGATGAAAGTCATTGGTTACTGTGATGGGAGCTTTCAAACCGACAGGGATGACAGCAGATCGCAAACAGGATATCTGTTTACTTTGAATGGCGGTGCTGTCAGTTGGAAAAGCTCAAAGCAGTCAACTACAACGGACTCCACCACTGAAGCCGAGTATATTGCAGCATCTAAGGCAGCTAAAGAAGCAGTCTGGATAAATAAGTTCGTCACGAAACTGGAAGTGTTTCCCGCGATAAAGAATGGCATCACGATGTACTGTGACAACATGGGCGCCATTGCTCAATCAAATGAACCAAGGTCCCACCAGAAATCCAAGTATGTACTCAGGCGATTTCATCTCATCAGGAGATTGTTGAGAGAAAGAAGTTATTATAGAGAAATACCCACATAAGATAATCTTACAGATTCTCTGATTAAAGGGTTGACTCAACAAAAGCATGATAGGCACACCTGAGAGTATGGTGTCCAGATTCATATAGTTGGCTATAGTGCAAGTGGGAGATTGTTAGGGATATGCCATATACCCAACTTACGGATGGGCTATATGTACATGTATTTGTAATATTTTCTTTAATTAATAAAATGGCAATCTTTATTATACGTGTCTTACATAACTTATATAAATCATCAACACTGTAATAAAGCCCTTGGATTAATAAGACGATGGTTTCCACGCCTTATGAGAATCATTACTCTTAAATATTCCTAGTAATAGTTTTGCGAATAATCTGGGCGTTCACAAAGCGGAGAGATTAGCATGATGATATGATCCACCCTTAAGTGGGGTAGCCGATCTCATAGGCTACTAGCGGAGATCCGTCCGCTTGGTGTATCACATGGATACATGAGTTGCTTGTGTCCATCGAACTGACCGCCGAAAGTTTTCATATGGAGTGTTTATCTCATGTGTCTGTGAGAACTTTCATGTATCAATTATATGACTAGTCCTTAGACTTGAGGTCTTTACAATCTTATGTGTGGATCAAATAACTTTGACATTCACCTTCCCCGGTTCAAAAGATTTGGTCATAAGGTATAATTGGGTCATTTGTTGAAACACATGAAGTTTGTAAAGATACAACAGAGAATTTCCACTCTCTCGTATAATATTTTCTTATAAGAGTAGTATTCCAGTTCGCGGGTTGATATGGGTGATCAGTGCTTGAGACTGTGGCCACATCGGAAGAATCATGTGAGATTCTTGGGTTAGCGCGATTCATGACACTATCAACATCATACATTTGACCATATGGGTAGACACTTTCCGTACCCTAGGTCAATAGGTGGGGATACCAGTGAGGCGATGGACTGTATCATATGTAAATCGCATACAGAATGGGTATATATATATTTCCTTCTCATTTGGGGGCCTTGGCATGTTGCTAGATGTCAACCTTGGTCATTGAAATCGAACGACCATCTGATCAGAGGATAATTTATGTTCGATTAAATTATCACGATTCATTTCATGTCCAACTTGAGGGGAACCCAAGAGGTCACACACAACAAAGTCGAAATCAATGGTTAACAGTGCACAGTACATATTTAACAGCATATATGTTTGCTATAGGAATTGTTCATAAATAGTTCAATGTGTTTAATTATTGAACAGATCATTTATGAGGTTCCATAGTGGCTTAAGGATTGGTGAATGACGATATGGGCACTTATGAATTGGAATAAATAGATTTTTAAAAAAAATTCCTATTTACGTGAATAGTATTGTGTGAATAGTAAATTTTTTTTTTATTTTTTTTTGTTATTGTTTTGAATTCCAATTCGGCCCCAACTCTTATTAGGTTTTATAATCTCATTAAACCACTAAATTAAGATCCAATGGCTAAGATTAAATTGGCTTTTATCCCACATCAGATTCCTTAATTAATTTTTTTTGTCTTTGTAGCACTATAAACCCGAAGAATTTTTCACAAATTTTTGCACCAAACCTTTCATATCTTGGGTTTATATAAGTGAGCAACTCTAAGTTTAAGAGTAAGCCACTGATTTTGAGGATCCTTAAGTCTAATTGACTAGAGGAACCTCGAGTTAAAAGTTTTGAGGTATTTGCCTTGGCTAGCACCAACGGCAAAATACACGTGCACTCAAGGCGTAGTCTTGCCGTTGAGTTTTGGCTTTGGTGTGTGCATCTTTGGAGGCCACACACTTGGGTGGCTCTTTCAAACGTGGAAGAGCTTGCTGAGTTCGAGAAAAGCTTGTAGATTGGAGGGAGGACTGGAGGAGTCTACGATTCAAGTAAGTCATTTTTCTTTCTTTATTTTAATTAGAGTTCTTATGATAGTTAGCATGTTTAGGATTATGTTATTTGCATGTTTTATGAGTTTTATGCTTAGAATATATAGTAACATGCCTAGGCTTGTAGAATAATCAAAACAAATGGGTCTTGGGTAAAGGAAAAGCGGCATCATAATTTTATTTTTCCGCTGGGTACTCGCGGCCGCTTCATGTTGGATAATATGACCCATAGCGTCACTATTTGCACAGATCATTGTGTTGTTGTAGCAAATTGACTATGTAATAAGGAAATTGCACTCTCATCATTTGTGATTAGATCACCATAGATATATAAATGAAGAGAGGTCCATATGATTAGTTCCTGGACTGAGAATGATATGAGACAGTATCAGTCCCCGATTGATTAATCATTAAATATCCCTAGCCGTAGTATTATCGAGACTGGACATCGATAATGCGGAATAGGCTAGTATTGCACTTGTGCGCGTTGTGAGGGCACAACGGCATAGTTCTCATATATATAAGTGTTGGAGACTATGCAAGTGCGATAGGAGGTCGTGTTTCACCGATGGTACGGGAAACAGCTTCGCTCTGGATAGACCCCTCGGAATCCCATTGGTATTATGACTATGTGTCTATGGGAGGCCGAAATCAAGGTAGGTGTGTATAGTCTTAACCTGAGACTTGCATCGCTAATACTTACGATAATCGATAAACTTTGGTTTTGGTGGTAGGGGACTTTAAACAGGTTCTGAGTACACCACTTCTGGGTTTATCAGAGAGTCGTAGAGTATTGGGTGTGATGTCAAGACGGAAGTGTCACTTTAGTCATATTGGAGTTGATGTCACGCAGGATACGGTACTAGTGCTCTTGAGTGTTGCGCAACCAATCGGGATATTGTGACCAGGTCATGTATATCCGATTATAGAGACTATGTTACCAAGACATCCGATATGTGCTTCGGACGGGGAAGACACTTTTCCAGCCCCAGCCCTAGCACGTGATTATCCGATACTGGACCGATATGCACAATACAATTGTATACTACGCTTGAACAGATCTTGATATTCTTTAATGGATAGTCCGGAGAACTTGGTAGACTTGGTGCTTTGCTAGGAGTCGACCTTGTCTCGTAAATCGATAGAACGTAGTACTTGGTACGTACGTGATTCGGATACTCCGAACGACCGTATTTACTGTCAACTTATCCAGGGATCTCATGGGTCACTTCCTTCGATAATCCACCGATGACGCACAACTTGCACTCTTGAATAATCTGGGATTATATAGAAGAGAGAGAAAATTATCTAGGATTAATTACGGAGATATTTTATCTAGGATAAAATATCGTCTAAAGAGATAACGATTAATTTGGAATTAATCGGTAAATTAATATATTCGATATATTAAACGATATTAGATTTCGATCGCGGAATTAAAATAGATTTTAATTCGGGCAAACGAATTAATTTAGAATTAATTCGTTAGCGATCTGAATAGTAATTTCGCTAGGCGAAATTAATTAATTCTCGTCGCGACGGAAATGCGTTAATTCGAAATTAGCGATACCGAGCCCGAAAGTGTTTGCGGACACATTCGTATTTTGAAACGAATGGTATCCGCAAATCACATCGCGATATCTCATCACTTGACACGAATAGATGATGGATGTATCTAGTCACTTTACGGGATGATACATTGTCTCTATTCTCAATGTGTGATGATGATGAATTTTTGGAGGGAAATGCTTTTCACGGTTTTTGAAGAGTTTTTATCTAAAAATTCATTTTTGGTTATGAAATACATTCATTGCTTCTCTCTTTCTCACTTACGTTTTTAGAAACAAAAATGAAAGAAAAAGTACACATTTTTTTCTCTCTAACTCTCTCATCTCTCTCACGCCAAAACAGTGGCTATTCTTCACTGGTTTTGAACCAGTTTGGGCGTGAACAATAGGGAAGCAAGAGTGGATTTTCATGGTGAAAATTCAAGTGCTAGCACACTTACAAGTCTTGCGAAGGTGGTAGGGAGGTTCACCCATGAGCCGGGATCCATCCGACGAATCTAGAACTCATTTTCGCAGCTCAAATACTGAAGACATAAGACAGTGGACTGCATGCAGTGGGCGTCCATGGCAGTGCGTTTTGGCTTCTATCGTCTTCAAATCGTCACAAGCAACCAATGTAAGTATTCCGCTATCTTCATTGGTGTATTCATGCACGATTTTCATGTCTTGTTTGATCTTGGGACCTAGATTAAAACCAACAATGGCATCAAGAGCTATAGGTTCAAGCATGAAAAATGTAGGGCTTAAAATTGGGTATTTGGATTTGAGCATGATTTTATAAAATTGGATGTTTAAGCATGCTTAATATATGTTATATTGAAGATTGATTTGATCAATTTCAAAAAAATGTGATTGGATCAATTTTGCCCAAATTTGAAGTGTTGGCCGAATGTGTATGTATTTTGTTAATCTTGGATTTTTTCATTTTAATTCATTGGATGAGTTATAATGATGTAGGATAATGTTGATTTGAGATTGAATTGGATTTAATTTTGAATTGGATAAAAATCCCCAAATACTTACCTTGGCCGAATGTTGAAGCATGTTTGGAAATTTGGAATTTTTTCATTTTAGTTCATTGGATGAGTTTTAATGATGTTGGGTGATGTTAATTTGAAGTTAATTAGATTGAATTTTGAATTGAACAAATATCCCCAATTTGCTTCACTTGGCCGAATGTGTGGATGATTTTGGATTCTTGGAATTTTTTGGTTTTGTGTTCATTGTGATGTTAGAATCATGTAGGATGATGTTAATTTATGATCAATTGGATTGTACTTTGAATTGAACATAATCCCCAAAATTCTCATGTTGGCCGAATTGGAGTATGCCCTCAAATGTCTTGGTAATTTTGATTTTGTGACATTGGATGTGTATGAAATCAAATTGGATGGTGATTTAATG